>JAJIYU010004476.1:0-24203 GCA_030144865.1 Tinospora cordifolia | reverse complement strand
AATAACATGTTTGGCATGTTGTGTAACACCCCATCTCCCAAATAACCTCACACTAAGGCAAATTTACCAAAATGACATTAGTTAAAATCATCCTAGACATACCAAGATATATCTTAGGTTACAACATCATAACAAAATAATAGGAACCAAATAATATATGAAAAAAAAGAAAGAAATGATTTTTTAAAAGTAAATGTGGTGATCAAAGGAAAATCAACATATACACTCAATATCAGCTACCCCAATAATAGTAACACCCTAACCAAGGTAAATATGTCTAGAGTCAAGCCTCATTTCCCTAACAAAGTCATCATACTAAAACATGTGAAAAGAAGAGACTCTCAAGGTTCACATGCCCCACGCTAAAGGCAAATGTAAATAAGATTCCTACAACAATAACATTATTAGAGTAATCTACTGTAACAACCCTCGTCAATACTAACTCAGGCTTGTCCATCATCAAAATTTTTTCCTAAAAAGTAAAGGGAAAAGCATATATTTGTACAAAAAATAGGAATATTTACAAAAATACCGTTATTTTTCATTATATACAAAAATGACCAAAAAAATGGTTTAGAAACAAATTTTTATGAAAATGAAACGTGCATATATTGCAGGATGAAAAACAATGATATACAGCATGTATAACTTTTATATAAAAATGCAATATGTTGTAATATCTCAAAAATACTGGTACACAGCATCTTTAAGTTAGGTATAATGTGTGTATATAATGTGTTATCTGTTAAAAAATGGTCTATTGATATTATTTTTTTAATAACATTAGTATAACATGTGTGTACAAAAGGATAACAGTGCTCAAAAACTTATTCATTGGGATAAAAAGGGATATAATGGTAAACAATCTTTAAAAGTCGAACATAATAATAAAAAAATGGGTATAGTATATACAATCTTTAAAAATGATATAATGATAGTATACAAAAACGTCTAGTATACAAAAACTAAGATACGAGGAGTTGGGCCAGATTTTCTAAACCACCTATAACAATAGTATAACATTGGTATATCAATCTTTCCCCTGTTATTCCACTTGTTTCTTCGTTCTTTCTTCTCTCCTCTTTTCTCTCTCAATTCTTTCTTCTTCGTCCCATCTGAAACATCCATTCCCTTCTTTATTTCCATTCTCACAAATCTCCACACTTCATCACCACCAAACTTGTCTATTTCTCTCCTAATTCGTCGGCCACTGCTGCTGCACTCATCGCCATCCGCCATCACCTTCAATTGTTGTTGTGTTGCTACCGTTGTTCGAACTTTGTTGTTTGTGTTGCCCTATGCCTCTGTTCGCATTCAGTTGTTGTTGCTCGTTCCATTTTGCTCTGTGTCGTTTTGCCCTGATCGTTTTTCTCTGTTCGTAATCATGTTCAGTTGTTCCTTGATCACCGCTGCTCAATCTATTCATCGTCCCTGCTACCATAAGAAATCTACTCCTTATTGCACATGATCTGCTCCGTTGTTCATCTCCGTGAACACAGTACCAAAACTCCTAGCGCCTTTGAGCCTATCAAAGTTGTAGACAACCTTGACGAGATTGGACTGGAGAGTGCAAGTGATTTCAAAATCTTGGATCCACTGAAGGACGTGGATCCATGAGTCTCTGTGAGAAATTGAGATCAGGGTTAGGGTTTGAGAGTCAGATGTGTGAGACGATTACTTCAAGATGACCATCGTGCGTGAACCCAAACTTGTCAAAGGGGATTATAGATTGGTCGTCGGATTGGCTCTCAAAGAAGTTGATCTCAGCGGCTTAGATTAAAATGGAAACAATGATGAAGAGAAGAGAAAAGATTCGAGAAAAATGAAACGAGATCGCCATGGCTACTGCAGATCTGAGTCATCAACGAACTAGATATCAAGCAACGAGATGCTCTAGATGCATGAACAAGGATGCGCAAGCATGAACAGATAGCAAATGCAGAGACTGAGAGAATAGATGTAGATGCACAAGCGTGAACAGGTGTGCAACAAAGAAGAAAGCGCATGTAAACCACCACTACATATATTCTGGTGTTTTTTATAATAATTAACATTATACGTTATATACGTAATTAAGTAAAAACGACATATATATTTATATTATTAATTTAATTTTTTTTGGCATTTTCTGTAATTTAAGTTGGTTGAGCTCAAAGAGTTCAATGAACAAAACTAAATATTCAATATATTATTCTAACCAAATATAATAGACATCAAGGTTAATCCACCATACAGCTAGCTTAATCCTCTTAGACTTGAAGGGCGCAATGTGAATTTAATGTTTCCTATGTTGAGCTAGAGCATTGAGATATCTCATTTATCTACAAGGTTGTCATTCGAAAATTCAATAGATTTCCTCTCCTTGTTCATAATAATAATTATATAAACTATGTATAAAACATTATTATAATTAAAGTTGATTATGTTAATTTGATGAATTTCAAATTTACATTTTGTGATGTGATTTAATTTATTATTAAAAAAATCAATAATATTGTGCCCTTCCTCTCAACTCACCTCATGGAAACTTAGTTTTACCATAAAATCTTAAGTATATAAAGTGCGCTCAATTAATAAATCATTCAACGTTATCAAACATAAAAAGTGTCAATCATGGACAAATTTAACACAATGTTTTGCTAACGTTGGCTGCCCTTTACCATTAACACTAAAAACATTTACCATATATGAGTAAATTGTAACTTCTCAATAGTTGGTTGGCATTTCCAAAATTAAATAAAAGAAGAGAATATTGTCTAAAAATGCAGTGATGATAGAATTAATCAAACTCGTCTTGGGGAATTAATCATCAATCTCGTCTCAATGCTTTTGTCAAAATCCACAAAAATTATAGTAGTGCCCGATCACCCAATTAACTAGTTTTACTTTCTTTCTTTTATTTAGATACGAACAATATAAAATGGTCCAATTGCTCTTAAGCTACAGATGCTTGAGCATTGAACAATCAACAAAAAATAAAAAAAACCGTGACCAAAGATGCACTGGACCCAAATAACAACCACCCTCTTCAGCCTTTCCTTTTCTTTTTTTTCCATTTATCAGAAGAATAGAACCAATACTGAACTACTCAATAATGGATACAAATTACAAAAGAGAAAGAAAATAAACTGTACATATGAATGGAGAAAGGAGGGGATGTTGTTTTGAAATGATTACCTACTCCCAAATTACAAAGGAGCAGTGGAAACATAAAAAGGAATATAATCATTCCAAAACAAAAAAGAAAAAATGGATGGGGAGGTTAACCAATACACATCCCCTGCTGCCGCGGCTATCTGCTCACAACGTGTCTTGTATTTCTTCTCTTACATGCCCTGGAATTTGGGACTTCTAGTCTTCAACCAATGAACCATCTCTCTGTCTAATGAAGTCTCATTCACAACCGCATCTAGCATTGGACTCCCAAAGAATGACCGTGGGCGCTTGAATGACCATATGCTATCCTTGGGCCATGGTCTTTGGGGCTGCTTTTCCTGCAACCACATAATAGAGCACACATTTTTTTTAGCCCATTGATACAGGGAAATTACTCTTAGGCAGTAGCATGGGCATCCAGCATCTGACCTGCCAATCTGTGTAAATCATTCATCTTGCGGATCATGACCTTTTCCTAATATTAATTTACTAGATAAATCGATTAAGCCATGAAATGGTAGGTGTCAAAGTCATTCCATCCTATAAGGATAAATGGGTGAATCAGTCTTTGGTCATATCAGATGATAGATAGGATCATTCGATTCCACATGTCAGGACTCAAATGATTCAAAAAGATCCATGTTCCAAATGAAACTCGGTGCGTGCCATCACTCAATTGTGTCAGATTAAAAAAAACTAAAAAACAAAAATTAAATATAAAGCACGGAAATAGAAAGAAATATGGAATTATGCAGACTAACCATTCTTGACAGCATGAATCTGAGGATTCTGGGACCATATACATGTTGCTTTGATGTCTTCTCATTACTTGAATAGAATGAAGCAATGTCTGGCAGCGACAAGCAACCCCTTCTTGCTCTCACTAAGTTACAATCTGGCTCAGCATGGGCCTGGCTATGCCAGTATATCAGTTGCCCCAAACAATAATTCTCACTGTATGTCTTGCAATACTCCTTGAGACCTGAACCCATCTTATCAGAATAATTTGGGCCCATATCAAGTGGACTAATGTAAACAGGCGGAGAAGTCACAGTTTTGTACTCCTGCAAGTATGTTAGCAAACGTTTTCTAGTCAATGCAAGCAGAATAAGTCCTAGGTGATTGGGGCTAAAACCTAATTGATGAAAATCTTAATTCTTGGAACATTTAGACTCACCCGGACTCTAAATAAGCATTTCGTATAGGCATATATGTGAATCAAGTCAGCAACCGCGTCATGCCTGCACCTGTATGTACATGGAAGATTTCGAACCTCGTCCCTCAACCTTCATGTTTAGTATAAAGAAACCAGTAAGAATGAAACCAGAGCAGGTGCCATTATAAAAGCCAAAAGAGGATGTAAGTAGCACAGGCAGCTCACCACAATAAAGATTTATGAACTTCTCCCAACAGATCATCAGAACCTGTTGGATCATGGGCATCAATCTTGGACTTGAGTTCATTCAGCAAGTCTTCTCCAACGTGAGGAGTCATGCACTGAAGAATTTCCTCCACAAGTGATCCCTGGCCTTTCCACAGAGCACAAACTACAGCATCTGGATCAAGCTTCTCCAGAGGAGGTGGGGCCAGCTTTGGATCACCAAATACACGTCTCATTACGTACTTCACCTGTAACAAATGCACATAATTCAGAACAAGCTCCTGAAATCAAACTTCTTCATTACTATATGAACGTGAAAAACCAGGATTAGCCAATCAATATAGGCAACATTGTTAAGACTTGACATGGTAAGGAAACCACCCAACTCCCAGGAGCTTCTACTGCAGTAGCAGAGAGAAATACCAAGACTCAAAAGTTCAGAGCCCGCAAAGATTTATAATGATCAACCAGTAAACAAACAAATACCATGAAAAAAAAAATTAAAACAAATTGAAATTTATAATGCACCAAAAGGCTCCATTCAAATCTTAAGTCCTATCTTGTGTACACATCCAAACCCCGTATACTTAGCCCATTTACATCTGCAGTGACATCAACCATACAGCTTTGGAAGGATCATAGTTGTAACTTGTTGAAGTCGACTTCAATCTAGGGAAAATGATGCAGACAATTACACTGATTTTTAGAGATTTATTTGCATTGTATCAGTTGTCATAATCTATAACAGAAATCCAAATCAATACATCATTCTTCCTCGCTTGAAGAGCTCAACTACGATGAGTTAAGCTACAACAAAGAATTAGAAGATTATTCGCTTGGCCAACTATTGTGTAGATTTAAGTTGAAGTAATAAAATCAACCTCATCAGAGAATACTGGATATTAAAGATGTAATCCATGATAAGAGAACATCAGAATCAGTCTTAATTTATGCTCATATAGCTTTCTCATGAAGAAGCCCTATGACAAGAGAACTCAATACTTGGCATGGAACCTCGATCTACCGTGTTTTCTGAATTGATAGCATGGATATGAATAAACAAGTCCAGCTTAGGAAAGAGGAGGCTGAATCTGCTGTCTTTGTCCTTAGAATATGAGTTTTTTCACAAGTCACAATCTTCATCTTCCAATAAAATGTTCAGTTGTGAAGCACACCTCATAAAAACAACCAAAACAAAAACTCAAAATGCTAAGTTCAGTGTGCGCTCTAAGATGAGTTATAACATACAAACAGCCAAAAAATAGCTCCATTCTTTTACAAATTTTGTAAAATAAAAGCAACAATCCTGGCTATATTCAAGCATTAAAAGGATGCCATTCTCTGAGCACATGATACAAGAAATTTCAGCTAACTAAAGAGTCCTGAAATCAGCACTAGCAGCTTGAATTAAATTTCTAGGTGTGCCATCACCTATTAAGAGATGATTTCAATTATCCAACTCTTACTTCAAATGCAGTGTGATCTAAAAATCTGAATGTCTTCTAGCATGTCTTTCAATCATCTCGATTGTGCTGTTCTTAAACTGAGCACACATGCCTGTTGACAACAAACAATTTTACTTCTGCAACTAGTAATAGATCAATTGAATAATTGCTGAGAACATGCTTGCCACCTATGGCACATACAGCATCCATAAACCTCAGACAATATATTCCAGAAGAAATTAGCAATTATTTCAAACAAGTCATTTGTTGCTCAAAGAAAGAAAAAACATGAGGATACATCAAATCCATATCAAAAATTTGTGAAGAATCAAACAAAGAATATCCAATAACAAAAATAACCTTATCAAGAGTAACAGCAAGATTCTGAAGCCTTTGGTTGTAGACACCCTCAGCCTGAGTCATACAAGAAAAGATTAGATGACATGCATACACAACTTACAGACAGCCTCATGGGTCCTGCCACAGAAAAACAAGATCTAGTAACTTACAGGTATCAGCACTCACCTGAACCTCAGCATCATTCTTCTCGCTATCAAGACAAATATCTGAAAAGAATTTCCTCTTCTCTTCCACGTTATGCCTTAAAATTTCTGGAGGAAGCTTTGTTCTTTCAAAATTTATAAATCTCACCTTCACTCAAATTGAAAACCACCTACGTCAAACACTAAAATGGAGTAAATTTATAGCTGAACACAAAGAAAGCTGGGTCATTTACCAGACGAGCTGAATACGCAACAAGCCAATCTGGCAACTCCGCAAGCAAGCAAGGGCCCAAACCAGCTTTTCCCAGATCCAGATAATCTTCTTTAGAAACATGATTTAAAACACAAGCCTCCAACATTAGCTTGTGGCGATCTAGCACTCCATGGAACTCCTTAAGTACCTGAACAAACAAAGAAAGTTCGGCCAGGAAAATGATTTTATCATTCATGCCGCAACTATCAAATACAAAGTAGACAAAAAGTTCCCAACTACAGCAAACGTGGACATAAAAATTTCACAAGGAAATGATTATCGATCCCAGTTCACAGCGAAGGGCACTGAACCACAGAAAACTAGAGCAAGGTGCTTCCAATGCCAATAAAAAGTAACCAATCCAATGATATTTAACATCCAGAAAAATGGAATCAGGAAACTGAAATAAAAACATAACCTCCAATTCTGTACCTTCTGAAAGGCCCCTTCCCCAGTCAAATTCAAATAGCTTCCCCTGCAAACATGGCTGCCACACAAACAAACAGATGCTTCGTATTCTTCCTTACTCTGAGACAGAATCAAGTGACATGAATCACAAAGAGATCATCTACCAAAGATAAATATTTGAAAGCCACTAACATCATATGCATACCTCTGTTACTGAGTTGTAATCAAATGTTATCTCCTCACCAAATCCAATTGGCCTCAGAGAATAAACTCCAATCTGGTACTGGCCATCTACAGCAGTAACTCTGCCCATGAAGTCCATGCATTAGAAAATAATTCAAGAATTACACTGTAAAATGTCCGCTGCTGAAGGTGCATGGGTTTCCCTCATGCACTCCATCAAGTATTAAGAACAAGCATTCATTGCTATCATACCCCTCAAGTAAGGAAAGAATAGAAGCAGCTGGAGTTGCTCTCTTCAACCAACCATTTAGTTGATTGTCTTGTTTCATAGTTATCATGCAATCAGTTGATTAAGAAACAAAGAGCCTCTAAATTGCTCTGTACAAACTCATTATTAAGTTGTCTGATTCATCTTATTTCATCAAGGGGATCTCTGGTCTTATACTTACTCAGGTAAACTAGTGGTAAACCATTTTTACCAGCTCTTACTGGTTCCATTGTTTTTTTTTTTTTTTTTTTTGGCCTTTTCTCAGTTAATAACAGATAATCTAACAAGAATGAGAATTTTAAACAAGATGCTCAATTCTACTTTTGTTCAGTTAAATTGTACTATTGAAAATCCTACTGGTATGTTTCTTAATTATCTCATTTGCATTTTATTTTAGGTTTTCCTCTAATTAAATCACAATCCTAAATCGTTAATCGGTCACTCTACCAAACTAGCACATCCAAAGGTCTTCAATCTAAATTTATAAAGCTTAAAAATATAATACTCTCAGCATCCCAAAAAGATTGTCCACTTTCATTTTTCTGTGAGTTTCCAGAAAACTTAATCAATGAGTACAATTTGTCATACAATTCCTTTTACACCCTTCTTAACAGATTACGTAATCTTTTTAGAGAAAGAGACAAAATTTATAAATAATAAAAGAAAGAATACGGAAGACATAAAAGGAATGCTCTAAACCCCCTATACCAGACAGCACAAACAACCCACACAAAACAAACTCATACAACCCTTACATTAGATTCTCCCAATTTTGAAACCAATCTGAAAAAAATATCCCTCTCCCGATTTTGAAGATTCAATAGCACTCACAGACAACAATTTTCAAGGATCCCAGACTATAATTTCATCTTTCAACAAACCATCCTATTGCTCCTTCCAATCCACACAGCCAAACTGCAGAACTCAATTTTTTACCTACCTTCTTACTTCTAACTGTGGTACCTGAAGCATGATCAAAGATAAAACAATTCTGTATAGAACTAGGGCACAAAATTTCCCTGCACATTGAAGCAGTCCATTTGTTCCAAATCTGAACAGATAAAGGGCACTAAAAAAGAGGTGATTGACTGATTCACTATCCTGCAGGTGAAAAATGCAGCATTGGGGCAACATACAGTAGTTGGACAAACAAAGATGGACCAAATCTTGAGTACTAAGCCTATTCGAAGTAACTAGCCACCCAAACACTTGAACTTCTGAAGGCATTTGCAACTTCCAAATGCAATGACTTAAGGCAACAATAAGGTACTTAATCGAGGACAAAAAATAATTATAGAAAGACTTACAGGTGTACTTTCCAAAACTAGCCAAAATCCACTCAAAACAGTCATGAACAGAGAAGGAAATTCTCACAGGTCCAAGGCCTGCAAGCAAAGGGAAATCTCATCCTGTTCTATTATTAATGGGAGGTTTGGGAAAATGAAAGTTCCATAATAAAGATTGAGATAGATTAGCAATGTTATTGGAGATGATATAAGCAGTAGGTTTATTGGCTGTTTTAGAAAAATAGTACAAGTTTGGAAAAGCTTGCGCTAAAGATGTAATGCCACACAAACTGTTCTTCCTAAATTTAATAGATTAGCATCTCATCAGGCTCTGTTATTATTAATATAATAGTCTCTTTTCAAAAAAAAATTAATAGATTAGCCATTACCTAGTTTAGGAGAAAGGTGATCAAGAAAGGGGCAATAAAGGCTAACAATAAATTTCGAAGGGCTATTAGAAGAAATACATGCAGAATTTCTTATTTCCTTTCCATTGTCACTACTCTCACATCTACTTTGAATGACTTGAGGCCATACGGCCTCCTTCCCAATAAACCTCCATCACCATTTAGCTGCAAGCACATTATCTAATCATTCTCACATTCCCAATGGTAAGTGACCCCATTATTCAGCTTTTAAACAATGTTTCAGCTCACCAAATGAAGATTCCTACCATTGTCCCCACCTTTCCAAAAGAAAGATCTCATGGATTGCTCCACAGTTAAAGGCCACAACACTGGGCATCCAAAAAGAGGCGTAATAACACAAGGGATGGCATGGAGCACTTCACTACCAATATCCCCTAGATAAAAACTCCTTACAAATAAGACGATCACAGAACTCTCTTTAACAGGATTTCCACCTAAAGGAAGTCCAAGTAAGACAGAGGCCATCTACCAACTTCACACCCTATATTCCTAGCCATTCCATACATGACCTCAGAATTCATATAAATTCCAGTCACTGTATATTTATGCTAATTAATCTTCAACCCTCGTGATGTGCAAAAGCATTGAAGCACCTCAATCAAATTTGTTAGATCCTCCTTCGGCCCTTCTAACATAAAAAGGGTGTCATCGGCAAATTAAAAGTGAGAGACTTCCACCTGATATCTCCCACAGTGTTGTCAAGGCGTCGCCTAGGCGTTTAGGCCCTCTCAACGCCTAGGCCACTGCATAGGCGCTAGGAGGGCTTCTCTGTAAATTTAAAAAAAAAAAATAGGACTTTTAATTAATTATTAATTTTCTTAATTTTAATCTAAATCTAATAACTCTGTTCTCAAACCTCTAAAAGTCAAACGACTCGAACCAACTTCAACGATCATCTCTGAGACTCCGGCAATCATCTCTGACACTCCGGCAATCAACTCCGACGTCTTCTTCAGTGAGCGACTCCCACGACTCTCTCCATCTCACTGTGCGTGTCTCTCCCTTTCTCTCTCTGCTCTCTTTCTGCGTCTCTCCAACTGTCTTTGCTATGTCTCTCTCTCTTTGTCTTACTCTCTCTACTCTCTCTACTCTCTCTACTCTCTCTCTCTCTTACTCTCTCTACTCTCTCTACTCTCTCTCATACACACACACTCGTGCACGCAAAATTGGCTTTTCTTTTTTGAATGTTATGAATATGAAGTATGTGAACTTATGATGATCATGATTTTAACATAATGTATTATCTAATATGTCATTATTTATAATTTTATAATTTGTATATCATTAATTAATTAAATATAAAATATAAATAAATAAAATTATAAAAAAAATATTAAACAATTTTTTAAGAAAAAAATATATATATTGGGCAAGGGACCAATAAATAAATAAATAATTCTTGAGGGATCTTTAAATAATTATTTTAAGGACCGCCTAGGCGTCGCCTAGGCGCCGCCTAGTCCTCGCCTAGACCCCGCCTCGCCTTATTGAGGCTTACCGTCTTAAACCGCCTTACCGCCTTGACAACACTGATCTCCCAGCATGAAATTCTTTGATACCCAACCAACTAAGCACATCTGCCACAATAGTGAAAATGAACTGAGAAGAGGATCTCCTTGTTTTAATCCTTTAGAGGCAAAGAGTTGGTGTCTAGGTCATATGTTGATCACCACAGAAAAATTAACGATGTTAATACACTCATACACCCACTTCCTCCACCTTTCCCCAAAGCCCTCCATCACTAGAGATGGTCGAGAAAATCCCAGTCCATGGTATCATAAGCTTAGCAAAGTAAGCTTTTAAAACCACTCCTTCCTTTTTTAAACTTCTAAAATCCTCCACTGCTTCATTGGCCAAAACTACAACTTAAATCTGTCTGTCTCTAACAAAAGCAACCTGATTATACTTATAGCAGTGTGAAGGATGTTTAGAAGACAATTATCCAAGACCTTCACAATAATTATATCTAGACTCATCGCCAAAGTAATAGTCCTATAGTCTATCCTAGCAGATATTACTTCTTGTAATAAGGCATATATAAGTCTCATTTGCTATCAAGTTCACTATTCCATTCTCGTAGAAATCTTCAAACACCTTCATTAAATTTCCCTTCACTACAAACTTTGTAATCTGCATATACACCTAAATGCAATAATTCAAATGCAATTAAATTAGGGCAAATTAGAGATAAAATATTTAGGGAAAGTGAGCAATTTTTATAGGACATCCCAAAAAGGAGAAGTGGACAACCTTTTTTGGATAGAGGGAGTAACTAAATCTTTTGTCAAATACTTACCTTCTATCCAATCCGTAAGGCCTTAACACTGTACATGAGTATAATCAAGAAAACTTTTAATAAATCTATGTATTTCGCAAAAAAACAGACAAGATAGATACAAGAATTGCAAGGACAATTTACCAAGGGGATATTAATATCATTTACTATGATATCATTATATTATTTGAAAAAGTCACACGTCCAATTCCTTACTCTTGTCCTTTACCTAGTTTGTATTTATCCAAAAACAGCTTATTAGTGGTTTGGTGAGAAAAGCATGTCTGCATTGCAACAGTTTCAGCACAGCCAATATGGAATGGATGCCAATAATCAATTTATGTAGAAAGATTCACCGATATTGTTTACAGACTCCAGAACAAGACAAGATGACAATAAAACGTACTTTGCTTCACAATTAGGTTGGCATGAATGACAGATTCGACTTGCATAGTTTGCCTTGTGCATGGCATCAACAACAACTAAATCATATCCATCTCCATCTCCCTGCCAGATATGAAAACAACCAAATGAGTTCAGCAATAGCAGAAACATAAAGGCAAAAAGACTTGAATAACTAATGAAAGTCACCTTTGGCCTCTCCAAATATATGTTATAGAACTCCGGGGCTGGATCATTGTTGTTTTTCTGCAAAGATCTAATCCCATCCTGCTTCTCAAACCATTTCCAAGCAGGATAAACCTGAACACAGAAAAAAAAGAAAAAGAAAAAAAAAAGATGATATAACAATGTTATAGAAAATTGTGCACCAACTACTAGGTGTCCATACCTATTTTGTTGGACTTCTATTTAAAAAATAAATAAAAAATAATAAAAATAAAAATAAAAACCTTGGCTCAGTTAAGCTGGGGATGCATTAAATGAATAAATTTTAATTTCATTAATCAAATACACAAAACCCAGATAGGCATATATTAAAATGGAAGATGAAAGTCACATTTGGCAATATTAACATACCTCTCCTAAAAACTCTACCACAAAATCATCCAATCCAAAGCCCTCCTCCTTGTTGCAAATTACTCCAAGCCCCTAATCACCACCCAAACAAGTGAGAATGGAAAAGATACGATTTGACTTCAAGCAAGTTATATGATCATCTTAATTTAAAGTGTGCTACAGTTTGTAATAGAAAATGATACCTTTCTGTATGCAACATAATTATCTTCTGGACGATTTCGAATTGCCCTCAAGATGCCTTGGCACATTTTTACAACACGTTTATCACCATCCTCCTCAGCAGTCCTTTGAATTTCCTCAACAACAGGCTGCAAAGGATACTTCATGGGGGCATTTCCTGTACCAGTGAAGCGCCTGACTTGCACGTTCAACCTCCGCAAGAGCAAATCTTCAATAAACAAATGCTTATCTTCAAGTGACCAATCCAATTCTTCTGGCATCGAATCAAGGAGAAGATTATGTGTATAAGGGTCTATGCCATAAACTTCTTGTTCCAAGACCTCTTCTCCAAGCTGCTTTCTTGGTTTGTAATCCTTTACTTCAGGAATTTCCATTTCTGACTCCTCAGTACCATTCTTTTGTGCAGCAAGCCTCTCGGCATAGTCCTTTGGTAAGCAAACCCGCATCTTCCGTTGCACTTCCTTCTCATCTGCTACAATAACATATTGATCAATGACTTCATATTTCCTAGTAACAGGAGGAACAAGGCTTTCTTTTGTCATACGAGCACCCCACTCACGGTCTTCTGTCAAAGAGTCAAAGGTCTCTTCAGAAAAATATCCGTCACCTCTTAAACTTCGCACACCACCTTCTGAGCTGAATTCCAGATCACTTTCTGTATCAGAGTCAGTACTCTCACCATCGCCCCTGACATCTTCAGAAGATCGATCAAGATCATCGGAGGTTTCACTTTCTGAGTCCAAAGTTCTCTTGTTCAACTTGGACAAACGCCTCCTGATCTCTCTATCAGATGCATAATCTCCATGATCTGTTCCACCATTAGTATAGCCAACACCATTATTCCTCATCACATATTTCCTTTCACTAACTATTTTATTATTCTTCCTTTTATATTTGGAAGCTGCTGAGAAAAGCCCCATTGGTGAATCATCCTTTGATATCTTCACCAATTCATCTCTTTCAAAAGATAATTTGGAATTTGGTTCCAACCTTTTGGCCAGACTGATAAATAACATTATAATATGATTCATGTCTCCAGTATCTCCGCGGGTTTTTGCTCTACATTAATATAGCATAAAATAATTAATAAAAGAAATATCACAAAGAAGATAAACATAAAGTGCAGAGACAATAAAGCAACTATATGTATAAAGGCAATTGTGAAATTACAAGGAATCACAAAACCTGATGCCTACAAAGAAAGTGTAGAAGATAAAGAAAAATATTTAAAAAATAATAATCAAACAAATCTTCAATAGGACCAAGCACTATGAAGTTAGGTACAAGTTACCTGGGAAGATGTCCCAGGTTAGACAGATAAACATACTAGAAGAGCAAAGAGTAAACACATTTACTACGTAGTTATCTAGAACCAAAATATCTTAAACTTCAGACTACAAGCGTGTAACAGATAGGTGAAACATATTCCATATTCAGTTTATGAAGAAGTGTGTGATCCTTTCCTTGATGTCCTCAACTAGAAAAAAACTTGGCACTCAGGTACCTTCTTGGTAAGCATGGAAAAATTGCAATAGAAGGATCCATGTTACGAAAAATAAATAAAGAAATCGACATTTTATTCAAGATGAAAATTTTGTCTCAGATGATTGATCAAGAAAATGCCCTTTCTCAATTATAGTACAAGTGAATTCAGCTATTTCTCAATGCAACTTCTGGTGAAAAGTTACTTAAGTTGATTTCTTAACTGCTTTTCTTATCTAATTTTCATATTATATTATTTATGCTGAAAAGAAAATTATAAAGAGATAGCACACATTTCTCCATGTGATTGAGAAAAGGCTTTGTGGAATTGAGCTGAGGTGAGTATAAACAAACATTTCTCCATGTGGTTAAGAAAAGGCATAGTGGAGTTGAGCTGAGTACAAGCACATATTTCATCATATTGATAACAACCCCTGGTTAAGGGTTCGGCCATTTCAATTGGAGCATTACTTTTAGTTCTTGCTAAATCCAAAAACAACCAATGTGAGAACACGAACTTACTTTATGGCATCCCGGCACATTCGACGAATATCCTCCTTGACTGCACCCAAGCCATGTCTATTATAATAACCATTCTTCATCCTAATTTCAATTTCTGCAACCTGGAAAGTCAAAGTTGGCATGAAGACATAGTAATAAATTAAACAGAAAACAGAAATTAGAGGAAGTGTTAAAGAGCATCCTTCAATGTAGTGAAAAGTACAGTAAGTGAGAGTACCTTTGGAATAAAGAAATCAAAAGAATTCTCCTTCATGATATCATTTAGGCTGGAAGCAAGAAATTCTTCCATCTTCCTATATCCATTTTGAGATTTCCTGTAGAGGTACCGCCTCATATGGGCATCCCTCGTGAGGAATGAAGACGGTTTTCTAGTATCAAGTAGTTTCTTCCGCTTGTACAAGCTTTGTTGAAAGAACCTACTTGTTGAAGTCCAACTATCTAGAGCAGAATCATTACCAAAAAACTCACTGGATTCATCAAAAGTATTCTTCATTGACTTGGAGATCACAAGACTTTTCTCAGTTATCTGCTTAAGGCTCCTCATTTTAGAATGCGAACTTTCAAGAATCTTGGTATCACATGAACTACGACCCTTAATCCACTTAACGTTCTCAAATTTATGAAATAACTCTCTGAATTGGCTACAGCCCCTGACATCTATTGAAGAAATACAAGGAAAAGAATGGAGAACTTCTTCTAACATGGTAGCACTAATATTAGTGCACCCAGATAAGATCATAGAAGTTATCTTCATTTTATCATAACAATCCTGCAATGACATAAAAAACAACCAAAAAGATATGTTGAAATCACAGCCTATAGAACTAAGAATCAGAGATAATCACAATTGCAACATACCCTAAATGAAAACCTACCAGGATTTTTTGGAACATGGAATCCGAACAGTTGGGACCAGCAGCTGACAAGTCAATCTGTCTACAAATGCTGTTATAAAACTTGACCACCGCATTCCAATGCTTACAAGTTGCAGCAGAAAAGGCAAGGGATTTCATGTCAGCACTCAGAAAGTGGAAAACTCGGGCCAAGATATGACCAGCTAGCAGACCCCAGCTCTCATTATCAGCTTCAAAACCCATAGAGTTGTCTTGCCTAAAAGCATTGTCACCACATAAATCTTCAAAGGAAGTATCATCCTTGTATCCTGTTGAGAGATCATCTCCCAAATCATAATCTTCTTCACTATCATCAAACATTAAGCGAGCACGCTTACCAACACGACTATGATCATCTTCTGCTAGTAAAAAAAAAATTGTTAAACATCAGCAAAAGACTGCAAAATAAAACAGAAGAAAGAAGGTACAACCAAAATAGGAACAACTAAATTTCCAGAAAGGGAATCTTGGATAGAACAAGAGATAATGTACCTGTCACTTAGACTCAGGGATGTATGTCGAACATGGGAACATATCTAGAGGTCTAACTCTTTCATTTTTAAATTTTTGGGATATAGGGAATTGACTATATCACATGTTATGTTTTCTTTTTTCTTTTTTTAAGTTCAACTCATTCATTGTTCTTTTGTTATGCCACTTAAGTAAATTTCACCAATTAATTATTATCTTCTTTCTGCTTCCTCTTCTTTCTGTTGAACAGTTTATTCAGTAATATTCTAAAAACTAAAGCATCAGACGCATATCCCATAACCATGTCCTTACATATAGTGTCAGATATGGAAACATCAAGCCACGGTAAAGATCCAGGCAACATAAAACAATTCCAAACTTATCGTACACAGGGATATATGATCCACCGACCTTATCATACAGTGTCCAAGAAGGGAAAGTTCCAGGTTACAAGTCTAAGGTTCTAACAACAATATCAACCAATCCAATCATACATTTTATTTCCATGACTTGTATCCTTGCTTCTTGGGCCATCCAAAGCAAATGGTAATCAAGCTAACATTTTAATTTGGTATCAAGTAAACAGGTCAAAAAATAGGTTCATTTGTCATGGACCAAGGGTATCCAGGGCCCCCCACCCCATCTATTCCCCTAGGTCAGCATATGAAATTGCCCATCCTTAACTAAGTGACGAGAACTCTAAGAAGAACCGAATTCAAGTCACAGCTCTCCTCGAGGCAAGGGCCTGATTCTCAATCCAAACCCTCTTTTTTTTTCTTTTTTCTTTTTTTTTTTTCTTTTTTTGAGTTAGACTGCAAGTTTTTGACTGCCCAATTGCAGTAGTGTATATGTTGTCAGAAGATAATTACAGAGGATTTAGAACATATAATTTTATCTAATCTATCCTTCAGACTAAATTAAATTTACATCCAAGACCAGATAGACCACCCTAGACACCTGAAAGAGAAGAGTATTATACCTGGCTTCCGAGACTGCAGGGTCAACATTTCATGGGAAAGCAAAGAACTTTTAGAGATGGATGAAGCTAGCAGGTGTCTCTCCAGTTCCTTCTTTGGCTGCTTGGCATTGATCCATGGATCCAAGACCTCATTTATGGCAGCAGCAAACTCCCGACTCTTATAAGATTTCATAACCAACTCATGCAGCTTTCCCCGTGTAAAGCCAATGAATTGTGGATGCAAACTGTGAAACAAACTCACATCTGCTCTGTTCAGACCATGCATGCAATCCCCTGATTGTGAATGTGGAGCTGCCAAACTATCAGCAGGCAATCCGGTGCTATGTTCTTGTGGATTGACAGTGGCCTTAGAACCCAATGCAGCAGAAGTGATGGGAACCCAAATATTATCAAGCTTCCTAAAAACACTAGTATACTTCTGGATGGTCCCTTTTTCAACAGAAGACTGCAGCTCAGCAAAAGACGCTGGTCCATGTTCTTGACCAGCACCATCAAGATAATACCAACCACCCAAATGCAACTGCAGTTCATCCGCCGTGCAAATATGGTCTTTGGGGGTGTTAATTTGTGCAATGCTCATTTTTGAACTCTCTAAGTCTCGCTCATTGACCCCTCTGGACCGAGCAATACCTTCCACTGATAAACTCCTGCCCTCACTACTAGAAGAAAGATGACGAGTAGATCTTGAAGAATGCCGCTCATTTCCTTTGACTGTCATGCGGGGTTCAGACACAAATGTAACATGGCTATTCACTACGCATGCATTTATCCGCACCACTGGCAGCATGATTCCTTTCACTCCCCTTAGAATCATAGTTGGCTTTATTTGACTTGATCTGTTTGGTACACTCAAATCATTCCGATCGTCAGGCAATGAAAAAGCCCATGTTGGCAGGTCAAGCCGCCTGCTCCGAGAAGGACAATACAATTCATCTTTCCTGCTCCATCGAGGGTCTTCGTATCCAGACTTTGGCATTTGGCAAAGTGGGAAACCATCATTGAGAACTAATTTCCTTTTAGAAGATCGATCATGACAACTTTCATCGTTCCTCTTCCAGTCACCACCCTTGCATGCCCATCGGCTAGAAAACCAGTCACTTGAAACACCATTAGGAAAGGTAGGATCCTTATCACAGAATGCAATTGACCTGGCTTCTCCAGCTTCTCTTGATGCAACCTCAGAGTGTGTCCGGAATTCTTCATCTCTTCGACAAACATAAGGTTCTCTAGTTCCATAGAGAAACCTCATGAAACCTGAAAAGCCAGCAAGCATGCTTCTCATCATATTATCAAATTAGATGTTTTCATTTTTCAAAAGCTGCAACAAACCTTTGACTAATACAATTCCTATTAGAGTAAAGAAAATTGCAATGTTCTATCATTTAACATTTCAGATGCATACTGTGAAAATAATTTTGAAGGCTGCATTAGTGGCAACATCCAGATCCATTACATTAACCGAAAACTAACTGCAAACTATTAGGCCAATTAGTCTTAACAACGATAGGATGATTTTCATAACAACAAATGATACATGATCACTTAAATTAAGCACTTTAGTTTTTAATTCTCATTTCTTTTTCTTTTTTCTCAAGAAACAGTTCCCACACACAAATGATGACAATCATTTTTAAAATTCTGATCAAAAACATCATTTTGAAGTCCCCAGGGGCAGTGGTGTGGTGGTCGCCTTGGACACGGCGCCCACAAAATGGCACGATGCCGAGACATACATCTCGGGTTTGAGTCGCTCACCCGTCACTTGAGTCTCCTGTTGTCTCCCACGTCCTGGCCATGGAGCGGGCATGTGCACCCCGTAGTGGACTAGTCGAGCTTAAGCCCAGAAACCACCGCGTTACAAAAAAATAATAAAATAATAAAAATAAAAATAAACATCATTTTCAAATTTTCAAATTGCAGTCTTTATATCCTTTACACAACTTCGACTTTAAAAACACAAAATTACTTCAGAGATGCATTACCCTAAACAATTTCCTGCATTTTTAAGCTGTAACAATAGAATTTCAATGGGCACTACCAACTTTGAACTTCAATCAATTACGGCAAGCCTCCAGCCATTTTGCGGCTCTTGTCTATTTTAATGCAGAATCAAATTAGTTCATTCTGTCCCTCAATATGTATTCTTCAATCACAAAGAACTAGTAAACAGAACACTCCAACTACGACCTATCTTTTTGCACATATACTGGAAGAATGCAGGTTTGGGCTAAGAGATAGGTGGAACCCAATGGCTTGAATACTTTGACTCTTCTCCCTCTCCCTTAACATGAGCAGCCAATGTCATGACAGACCACAATAAGAAAAACAAGTAAAAGAAGAAGAAGAAGCATCTTCCTTTATTAGCCTCAGAAAAGGCTAATGCATACAGCCTTACCCTCAGAGGTCAGTATCTAAAGGGGATGTGTTCAGTTTCAACTCATGATCATAATGGAGCAACCTTCACTGTCATGAAAGACACAGCATTAACTTTCATATGATACATTATTAGTTGAAATATGTGTTATCTATGCTGTGAGAGAATATATAAAACAAAATTATCTTGCTCAACCAGAACAAAAGAAACTGATCACCATGCTAAGGAAGAAGTGCAATACTGCAGTGTCACAGTAAATCAGCCAAAGAGGACAACAGTCCATAAAATAGAAAATGATGCAGTGACAACCAAGAGATACCTTCTAAATTACCCCACTTTTCCCAGTCCATGTGTTCAAATGTCATCTGCAAAGCTTCTGCAAAATTATAGAATTCACAAAAGCAGATTGATTATCAATCCTGAGTCAATTGCATGATAATCACAAAGATAAGTTCCAATAGAACAAAATAATAATAATAATAATAATAATAACAACAACAATAACAATAAAGAACTTTTTGGTGACCAAGCAAGTGAAAGCAGGGTTATTTCCATAGCAGCATTATCAGCATCTATGGACTTCCAAGATCACAACTGACAATATAAATGACCAACAATTATTATAACAAAATTTAGAATGCAGGGTAAGCACACCTCCAACAGCATCAAGCTCCTTTCCTGGAATAACAGTATGACCATCCAATAAAGCAGCAACCCTCTCATCAATTTGGAGATCTACCAAAGGCCCCAGTGAATCTGAATTGCCATCTGAGTGGAACAATGGCTGCAGCAAAGTAGCAGATGACTCCTCATCAGGATGATCAACGGATTGTCCACCATCCCCAGCATCAGCCAACAGATTTCCAGGAGCCTCGGGTGGGTTCACTAGTTGGGTTACTGCATCAGAAACAATAGGTGGAAATTTTGTTGGCACAAGTGGAGATGCGGCGTTCTCAACAGTTACCCACCAATCACTCCCTGAGTGTTTTATCAAATGATCGGATTGGAGAACTCCCTCTTCTACCAGCCTCTTAAGATCATAAAGTTTAGATGGCCCTTGCTCCACACCCGTATGATCAAGGTAAAACCAAGTCCCTACGGTTGAATCAGCCCTTGCTGGGACATGAGGGGGCGTATCAGATATATCCATATCCTCTTCCATGGACAGCTCTTCCGCAGTTCCACCAACCTGAGATGGTAGTTCTGTGTCGTAATTATTTGAAAAATTTTGCAAGTCTTCCTCCTTTCGCGACTGATTATTTTTGTCCTCAACAGAACCATAACCCCCAGAAAGAATGTCATTATCATACAGTTGTCTGGAAGATGAAATCTTATGGGAGTCACTGTCAGTAGAATCAGTTTTGTCAGGCTTCTCATCATGCCCCTGGGCTTCAACCCTTGCATGCTGGCACTCACTTCCCCCTCCACTCTTTCTACTATTTTCCTTGCGATCATGGGACTGACCTCGATCAAGTGGGGATCTCTCCACGTGAACCGGGCTACGATCCCTGTGATCATGGGACCGGCCTCGATCAAGTGGGGATCTCTCCAGATAAACTGGGGTCCGCTCCCTGCGATCACGATGCCTAGCTCGCATACGAGGAGACCACTTTTGATCAAATGGAGACCTGTCCAAGTAACTTGGAGTCTGATCCCTCCAATCATGATACCGACCTCGTCCATGTGGGGAGCGGTCACGAGTCGGACTTCGAATCCTGCGATCATTATGACGATTCCGATCATGCGGTGACTTGTCCAAGTGTGCTGGGCTTCTGTCCCGATGATCATGATGCCGGGCCCGATCATGTGGTGACCGCTCAAAATAACCTGGGCTTCTGCCATGCCTGTCCTGCATTCCTCTGGAAGAATAAGAAGGTTCATAATGTCTAGAAGAATACCTGCTTGAGACAATTCGAGATGAAGAAGAAGAAGAAGAAGAAGTAGGGTTTCTGTAAGATCTGTCCACTGAAGCAAGGGAATGGTGCTTCTCTAAACACCCACCAGAACGACTACTATCCTCAGAAATCCTCCGGCTTTTTGAATTTGGATGATGATCACTGAGATCACCATGGGATCTTCGACTGCTGCTTTCAAATTCAGCAGTGTGCCTCTTCAACCAACTTCCAGATGAAAAATCTTTTCCATAGCTCTTTCCATCACCATGCCCACGCTTTATTGAGCCTAATTCATCGTCACCAATTCTTAAATTGATCTTCGGCTCTTTTTCATGACATGGGTCCCACTTGCAAGAAGAACTCTTTCTCCAATCAGTACCACTTCCAGCAACCTCTTTCCTCTGAGAAGCATCTTCCTTAGAAATAGGAGTGCGATCTTGCTCGAACTTCCAAGCTTTCTCCTTAGCACATTGATCTTTCTCTACTTCCCTTCTTCGCCCTTTTGCCAAAATATAATCATCTTTCACCACTTCTCCTTTTCTCCACTTATCTAGCACAATCTCTCCTCTTTCCAATTCTGTTGAACGTCCTTTCCCAGGACCAGAATCTAACTTCTCTACGTGTCCTCTCCTCCATTTATCACGTAAAAACTCCCCTTTTTCAACTTCATCTCTCCAGGCCCTTCCACTGCATGAATCCCTCTTTTCTATTTCCCTTCTTCTCCATTTATTATCTAGAACATACTCACCCTTTTCTACCTCCCCTCGGCGCCATTTTTCGGGTACAAATTCCCCTTTTTCTACTTCTCTTCTCTGAAACTTTTCGGGTACAAATTCCCCATTTTCCACCTCTTCCTTCAGCTCCTTCCCAGTACCCAATTCTCCTTCCTCAACTTCATCTCTCTGCAATTTCTCCAAAATCTCTCCTTTCTCAATTTCTCCTCCTCCCTTCGCTCTCTCCGTCCTAATTTCACCTTTCTCGAACTCACCTTTCCGCGAATTCTCTGACCCAAATTCAGCTTTCTCTACTTCCATCTTCTTCTCATGCTTTCTACGAACCGGAGATTCTTTGAATTGTAGCGACTTTGAACTGAGACCACCGCCATTGCCTCCGCAGTACGTATCTGAAATCTGAAATCTTTCCATAACATGCTGCAAAGGCACGCAAGCGACTCCCCCATCGCCCATGGAAATCCACCAGTGCACAAAACGAGCCCTAATTGCCCACCTTCTTAGGGCTATCGATGCTCATAACTGCAACTCCTTCAACCGGATCAATCCAACCGCGCGACTCGAAACCCTAATTTCGCAAGAAACAAAACCATAAACTACGTCAGCACAATGTAGGGTTTCTGAAACAAGAACAAAGAAGCTCGTAAAACAAAATATATGAAATTAAAATCAAACGCGACACAGAAACACGCACCAACATACACTCAAAAATTGAAACCCTAGGTTTACGAGCCGAACCATTCGAACTCAAATCCAAATCAAAACCCCCCCTAAAAAAAAACCCCGAAAGAGACCACTTACGAAACGAACCAAGAGCTTCGCTCCACGGATCCTCCCTAAAAACCCAAAAACGAAGGCTTCCAAAGTTTCCCCTTCAACTGCCAAAGAAGGCGAAACCCAACCTTCAAGCGAAAAGATCGAAATACGCCATGAGAGGTTGTCAAACGAAGCTCTCTCTTTCTGTGTCTCTGAATTTTTCTCCCTCGCGCGCTCTTTCTTTCTCTAATGAGTTCCTTTTTTTTTTTTTTATTTGTCGCTCGAGAACTAACGCTCGACGAAGCTTTTTTTTTTTTTTCTTATTATTTTCTCCCCTACAATCCTACCAGTTATCTTGCGACCGAGATCTATACGTAGACACATACCGTTATAATTACGACATATACGTATATATACGGTTGGGTCAGCGGGTAGGCCATGGTGCTCAATTACGCTTCGATCTTCAGGGTTCGGGCTGCCCTGATCTTGTTTGTCCTTTAAGAATTTCCCGAAATTAAGATTATGTTACGGGTCCAGGCTCTAGACTAACAATACCATTACGAAGGTAAATTACGAAAAGGGGTTTGAGGGTGATCGTGGGAGAACGAGTGGAGCGAGGTGCACAGAAGGCGTTTTTGGTCATTTCTCTTAAAAAGATTGTTGGCGCTCAACTTACAGTGTATTTTTTAAAGGTAGGATAGCTGACTTTATAAGAATGAGATAGATCTAATTGGACCCCAAAGTTGTTGGAGCTCCAATTACTCCCTCCTTCATTAGACTAAGTGCATAACTCTTTGTTCTGTGTGCAGATAAAATAGAAAATATTTTCCTTGCTTTTTGAACTAATAACTAGTTTAGAACTTCTTCATGGTTGCAATTGTTGACGAGATGAAAGGTTCCTCTAAACTTTCATCTGAAATTAAAATTTTTTATTCTTTTTCTACTTCTTTCATCTCAAAAAAAAAAAAAACTTTCCACATTCCTTTTTTCTACAAATTTTATAAAAATATAAAATTAATGTATATAACTTTTATATGCAGTTACTTTTATACCATTTCAGAATTTTATAACTTATAAAATTTACTTAAATGTAAAATATGCATTAAAGTTTCATTTAATTAAATTGTAAATATTAATTTGTTATAAATAAATATATTAAATGTTTGTGTGACTTTGTAACCCCTAAATCTTATAATATTTATATTAATAAAATTATTTAAATATTTTTAACCATGTTCATTATGGTTTATATAACTCTTCCATAACAAAAATCTATATAAAGATTGTGGTATTTCATGAAAATAATAAACAAAGGGAACAATTTATTTCTACCATTACTACGAATCATATATAATG
>JAJIYU010004475.1:0-24266 GCA_030144865.1 Tinospora cordifolia | reverse complement strand
AAGAATTTGGTATAATATGCAGGAAATTACCGATGGTAAATTAAAAGCCGCTGGGCACAGAGTATTGGCAACCCGTGATGGCCCAAGAATGTCTATAAGATCATTTTTCACTACACCCTCATGTGCCTAGGTGAGTGCACAAGGCCAACCAATGACTGAGCTATTATTACAATGAAAATCTCACAGTTAGCGAAGCTATAATATGTTTTATGATCATTATAATGATAAGGGACAAGATGGGATCGTTGCTTTTATAGTTAATATATATAGTAATATTTTATTTGAGTCATTGGTTTGTATGTTAGTTTATAATGGTTTTGTATTAGAGTAAAGGGATTTCTAGAGATTGAATTCTGGCCATTTTTTTTTAATTTGGGAAAGAATTCCTATAATTTTTGAAATTAGAGTAGAGATCATGATTTATTAAATCCATCAAATCAAATATTTTATCTAATTTTACTCTCTTCTCCTTAATGTATAATTGAGAAAATATTAAAATTATTGTATCTATTTTATTTCAACTCGAATTTATGCAATTCAAAATGTGTTGAAAAAAGACAAAAGACATATTTTAAAAACATTTTAATCACCCAAAAGTAAACTGAAAATTAAAAAAGTTATGATTATTTAAAATAATTAACTTGCATGATGATTGAAGTACAACACCTTAAGATTGCCATCTGAAAAATTCTTTAGATGCAGCTTATTAAGAATATTTTTTCTTGTTGAGCACAAACACAAAACTAAATAATTCAAAACGAAATGATTTTTTGCAAAAATTTGAAGCTGAAGTTTAAACTTATGCGTACGTACAAACTTGCATTATAGACTAAACCAAACAAATTAAAATTCGAATTTATTATTGCACTCGATGCGACAAAATGTCAGATTTTGTCAAGAGAGTGATGCTTCAATAGTTACAGCTTTTGACCAAGAGCATTAATAGATATACTTATTGCTCAATAATTTAGATTTTGTGATTTAACACCAAAAAAATGGAATGATTACTATATATGCAAAAGAAGATAAAATAAAGGATTCTTAAATTATTTCACAAGAACTAATCTGAAGATGATAAATAAGAAAACTCCAACTATTTGTTGGAGGATAGCAAACAAGAACCGAAAAATAAAGTGCAGCAATATAAGAAAACTGAAGCAGAAATATATGACTTGTATCGATCCAACATTGAAGGAAATGAAATGCCTTTAAATAAGCATTACAGAACAATTGAAAATCTAGAAAGTCTAAACTAACATAAGATATTTTAGCTAGTACTTCAACACTTATTTAACTAAATGAACTTCATAAATAAAAAGAAACAAACTATCAGTTGACAATGACAGCAATAACTTTGAATTATTCTTAAACGGCCCCCTTGATTCAAAGTTGCACACACCAAGTTGATTTCTAAAATAAATATGCTTTTCACGAGGAAGCAATCTTGTGAGGATATTTGCGACTTGCTCGTTGGTGTTGCAATATTTCAATCGAACTTGGCTTTCAGCCACCAACTCACAAATGAAATGAATTCGAATATCAATCAATGTGTTTGGTTTGTGCATGACATATTGGATTCTAACTCATTACAATTGCAACTTTGTTATTGCACCATATCATTGTTGCACTAGTTTGTTCTTGCCCAAAATCAACAAGTAATCGCCTAAGTCACACATCTTGACACGTTGCTAAAGTTGCAATAGCATATTCAGCTTCAAAGGAAGACAACACCATGGTTGCTTGCTTCTTCAAACTCTAGCAAATAGCACCTAAATCAAGAATGGAAAATGTAGCAGAGGTGTTCAATATGTCCTCCAAACAACCAGCCCAATCGCTATCAGTGTAACCAACTAATTCAAACTCTGAAACATGACCATACCATAACTCAAAATCAATTGTTTTAACAATGCACTGGAGTATTTGTTTTGCAGCTCCATAATGATGTTTCGTTGTATAGTGCTTAAACCTAGAAATAACTCCAACTGAAAAAGTAATGTCAGGTTGAATATTTTGATAAGTAAACTAATCCATCTATAAGACTTCTGAATTATTGTAACACCCCGTAACTTTGTGAGCATGTCACATTGCGAGTAGGTATAAAATGAAATAAAATAATAAATTGAAAATTGATATTAGTTGAATTAGCTAGAAAAAATAATAAATAATAATCATAATATACATATTTATATGATGAAATGTAGTATTAGAAAATTTTAGCGATTGGTAAAAAAATATTACTTGAAAATTTAGAATAAATTGATGATTGAAAAAAAATTATTAATACATATAAATTTATAAACTATGATAAGGATTAAACAAATGATATATATATATATATATATATATATAAACTCAATTAAGTTAAAATGAAAAAAAGAGGATTTGGCGGTAATTGAAGAATCGAGAATAAAAAGAGGAAACCATAATTCTCTGGTTTTCCTACACTCAGATGAACCAGAGAAGAAGTAGGGCATTGAAGAAGAAGTAAATTCTGCTGCCGCTGTTGGATGAAGAACAGAGGAACTCACGGCTTTCTGTTCTTGTGGTCTGTGAAGAAGAAGAAATGAAAACAGAGGAAAAGGAATGGTGATGTGTGCAGCAGAACAGAGGGAGCAGAAAGCTATTTTTATTATTTAGTTTTCTGATTCGTGGTTTGCAAAACAGAGGGCAGTGAATTGCTGATGCTCTGGATTATCGTTGCACAAATAGAGGGAAGAAGAGAAACCAGAGCAACGGTGCTCTGTTGCTGTTGCTGTTATTGCTGCTTCTACGGCTGCCGAATGAAGAAGAAGATGAAGCGAAAAAGAAGAGCAGCTGCTGCAGCTGATTCTCAGTGTGCAACTCGTCCATGAAGAGAGGAATAAAATGAAGAAGATGGGAAGCTATTGGTGTGTGTGTTTGGTGTGTCGAACAGAGGAGGGAAGTGGAAGCAGAGCAAGGCTGCTCTGTTGCTGCTGCTACGGTTGGCTTGTGAGGAATGAAGATAAAGATGAATGGTGTGCTGGCCGTGATGAATCCAAACAAAGGAACGGAGCTAGTGATGTTATTTGTGTGATTTGGAGGTTTTGATCTTGATGAGGGTGCGTGAAGAAGAAAAATTAAAGGGGTGTGCAGCTAATGGGTTTTTGGGCGTGAGGAAGAGGAAAGAGATAGCAGTTGCTCTATTGTGCGTTTGGAAGAAGAAGGAGAATGCTGATATGCTGCTTTGTGTGTGTTGCATCTGTTATGCGAAGGGAGGAGCTGCAGACTTCATTCTGGGTATGGTGTGTGAAAGAGAACGAAATTAGCAAATGGTGTTTTGGTTGTCTGTGTGGAGAAGAAAATGTGTTCGTTGCAGTTGGTCCGTGATTGCAAACCGGTGAAGAACGTTGCTGCCTCTGTGTGTGTGTGTGTGTTGCTGCAGCTGCCGGATAGAGAACGTGAAGAAAAAGATGTTGATGTGCTGCAAATTAGACATGGAAAGGAGCACATCGATTTGGATTTGATTTTGGGCGTTTTTCAGATTTGGGAATTTTTCAGGATCTAATGATTGGGGGGTTTTGTGTTGACAAACGAAAATGAAGAATGAAGAAAAGAAGAAGATGAACAATAATTTAGCTCACGGGGGTCGTGGTGTGTATGCGTGGCTGGTTTGAAGCTTGATGTGGGCAGTGATTTAGTTGAGGTCTGAGTTTCACAAATCTTAGTTTAAATTTTGAGTTATAATTTTCTGGTTTGAGTAAATGAAGAACGAAGAGGGGTTTGGGCTTGCTGGAACCGTGAGTCAAAGAAGATGATGTAGAGAGGATGAAGTCTCAGCGTACTGAATAGAGGAAACGATGCACAAATTTTGGGTTGGAATTCGATTTGTGCATCGTTTTGGTTAGAAATCTTAGTGTTGGGCGACTGATGACTTTTTGGTCGGGAAAATAAAGAACGAAAACAACTGGTGTCGTGTTGTTGCTGCTGGACAAAGAATGAAGTTGTAACAGTAGATGTGCGGCCTGGGTTCTTTGTTGGACGTGGATCGCGCGAAGAAGACAACGTCAGGTAAAACTTAAACTTTAATTTTTAGATAGTATAAAATTATTTTAAATGATTTTAGATAGAAAAAAAAATGAAATTATAAGTTTAAAAATTGAGGCAAATGAAAATTTAATAAGTTAATTGTGAAAACTAGTTTAAAAATTTTATTTAATAATTTAAATTAAAGAAATTTAATATGAGATTATTTATTAATTATTGAATATAAGAATTAATTAATTTAATAAAATTAAAGTAAATAATCTTTTCAATTAGAATTGGAGAAACGGTTCTCTAACATATCAATAATTTCATTTAAGGTTAGAAGTTTAGAATTTACTAATTTAAATTAGTTAAAAATAAGAAAAATAAACTTTTAAATTAAAAATCTTTTATAAGAAAATAATAAAATCATAGAACCCTTAAATTAAACTCAGAACATCTAGAAATCTTATTTTGTTCATAATTAAATTGATCATGATATTAATAAATTATTTAAATTACGAAGATTAAGTTATTAAAAATCTAATTTTACGAAAAGGCTTGTAAGAAAAGTATTAAAGTTTCAATTTTACATTAAGGAAATTTGAAGGACTTAGAAGTTATTTTAATTAGAATGCATAAAATTCTAGAATTTAGGAATAATCTAAAATTAGCGAAACAAATATTTAGACTCCATAATTTGTTTGGAAATCTTTAAGCTTAAGAATATTTTGAATAAGATTTAATATGAAATAGTAACTTAAGAATTTTTATTGATTATTAAATTTTAGACTCTTACAAATAGCTCGAGGGAAAGCAAGGTCGCCCTGAAGATTAGCAAAACTAGGTGGGCGTGACTTCCTTACTCATATGTATTATATGAATTTAAGATTCAAAGCATTTAACTGAATAGTTCTAGGCTATTAGAATTTCATTAGGAAATTGATTGAAATTATTTGGCTTATGTGAATGAGGTATGATGTATGATGAATTATTTAATCCATGCGTGATTAGTTTATGACATGATCTTGCATTTGAATTTACTCAAGTATGACATGCATGACTAGGAACATATGCATCTAGATCTTATTGTTTACCCATGCATCTTATCATGATAACTTGCATGCATAGTTTAAATTATTTTCTAGTGTATTGTGTGATGCTTGATGTGATTGGCATTGTTTGTAAAACAAAAATAAGATGATGGTTTATTAAGAATCTACGCATTGGTGCGATTGACGAGCCTGAGGCGAATCGAGGTGGCATCTCCTATATGTCACCGCTTGAGATTGTCGAGCCACAAGGCGGATCGTAGGTATTTCCACCTGAAGCTGACCATGATAGCTCGAAGTCTTTAGGAGAAAGTACGAGCCGTAGTAAGTACTTTCTCTTAGGCTATGATGTGAGTGTCAATTGATTTTAGACGATTATTGGAACCCTCTGAGATTAGATTGGATCACGTGGAATACTGAGAGGCATCTTAACCCTCTTTTGGTCTTGGACTACAACTAAAACAAATAAATGTTTGAAACGCCTAATGTTTGAAAGTGTTTATAATGTTTTGGATTGGGTCTATATAATGCATGTGATATGTAAAAACGATCAACTGGGCTTTTGAACTCACTCCCACTTTATTTTTCAGGTACATCTAACCGTAGAGTATGATGACTTACGTCAGAGGACTCACAGTTTAATCCGATGCCTCATTGGGAAGGTTGTTCGGGATAGAAGACTTGGAGGTCATGTTTTATATATTCTACTAGATTATTTTAATGTATTTACGTTGGTTTTAGTTTTAGTTTGTTTTATCATGAAATGACTTTTCTTATTTAATAATTTTGATTTTAATAATAATTTTTAAAGTTATTCTGCTGCATTGTTCATGATTTATCTTGAGAAATCCGGTGAATGTATTGAAAAATTATTTTGATTCTTTTGTTTTGTATAAGAAATTTATCTAGACATTGACTTGAGAACAAATTTTTATGAACTTGATTTTAAAGAAAAAGATTTTGGACAGAAGAAAAATTTTAGTAGCATCTTAATTTTCAACGGACGACGATCCACACATGAGATAACACGTGAACAAAAGTTCGGTTGAAAATTAGGGTGTTACAATTATGTTACATTTGTATACTCAATACCATCATGAACCTTCAACTTCTCATTTAAATTCATAGTGTGTAGCAGCATCTTGCAGGTCAACATATTAAATATTTTAAGCAAATTTGTAGCATATTTCCTTTGTGACACAAAGATCCTATGACTAGCTTGAATCACTTGTAATCCCAAAAAATATTGCACCAAACCAAGATCAAACATTTCAAACTTAAACTATAAATTCATCAACAAGAGAAGAAGACGAACCCACATATACCATATCATCCACATAAAGGCATATAACGAGAAAATCATTTTTACCTGTAATACCTAGATAAATTCTTGAATTTTTAAAGATAAGAATATACAAGATCATAAATAAGTCCATAGAAGTGTTAAGCACATTAAATCTGTAACGCCCTAAAATTTTACGAACGCGTACATATCGCAATCAAAACAAAAATATAAAATAACATTGTATATTTGTAGAAAAAATTTTAAAAAAATAAATAATAAATAAATAAATAAAAATAAAATTAACAATAGTCTTTACAATACAAGTAAAACATAGATTTTTAAAATTAATAATATTTTAAAAAAATAAAATAATACAAAATTTACAAAAAAAGAAAAATAAATGAATTTAAAATATTATTTTATTTAAATATATGCATAGACTAAGGTTGGGAAATAAAGCATCAAATATTGGTTGATTAACATAATGATGGATTAAAAATCAAAGATTTGCTTGAGAAACAAATCAGGTAAAATATTTGGACAAAAAAAAAAATGAAATAAATGATGAAATATTTCTCTTTTGAATTTGAAGGCAATAACAAGGTTTAGCTGAAAAAAAAAAGAGAAAATTCTGGAAATTTTGTGAAGAGTCATGAACCAAGAGAACTGTGAAGAAGAAGAATAATGAACACAGGTGTGATATGGTTTTTATTCACACACGGATGAACGAAGAAGATGAGGGAAAGAGAAATTCGGTTGTGTTGAATTGGGGCTTTGATTTGTGAGTTTTGATTGTGATGATTGAATGAAGCCCTAGCTGGTTTGTGCGTGAGAAGAGAAAATTTCCGAATCTAGTGCGTTTGGTGATTTGGAGCGAAATCAATTTGAGGTTTTTGTGTTTGAATGTGATTTGATGATGTGAATAGCAAAAATGTGATTTGGACTTTTATGGTTGGATGAGGACGATCAAACAAGAAGAAAACCAAATCTGAAAATTTCTAATCTTGCTGGTAGTGATGTGCGATTTGGGCAGACTGAAATAGGGGAAGAAGGAAGCTAAAAACGAAGAATATGGGAAGCTGCTAGTGCTTTGCTGGTTTGGCCGTGAAGATGATGAACAAAGAACAGGGGATCGATGCAAATGAAGAAGAGGGCAGAAATTTGTTGGTTAGGGCATCGATTTGGTGTTGGCTGAACGAACAAGAGAGGGAAAATGAAGAACGTGATGCATGAACAGAAAGGAAAAATCTGGTTTGTGATCTGGAGGTTGTTGATGCTTGCTGGCCATGAAGAACAAAAAAAAAAAAAAAAAAAAAAAAAAAAAACAAACAAACCAGCTGCAATGTCAACGAAGAACGAAGGTGAGAGCGAAGCTGAAATGAAGACCAAAACTAGCCATTACTGGTTGTGCGTTGCTGCTGCATGTGAAGAAGAAGAACGAAGGTGAGAGCTACGACATTTTGTGATCTGAAGTGAGAAGAAGAAGAATGAAAACCAACTGTAGTTCGGTTTCATCGTTGGTCGTCGTTTGCGTGACAACGACGACGAGCGATGCCCAAGTTCGAATGTGAATACGAGAGATATATTTTTAAATTTTTAAATTTTAGATAATTTAAAATTTATTATTTTCCTTTATTTTAGATGTGCAGAATAAAAATTAAAAAATTCAAATCTTTAGTAGTTGAAACAAAAATCTAAAATTTAGTAATTCTTTGTTAAGAACTATTATTTTGATTTAAATTGATGTGGAGATTCGGAAGAGCAAAAATTTAATTTATTTAGAACGTGAATAGAAATATTAAAAGTGGGAATAGTCCTATTTGACCGAAATTATTTATTTGAGAAAATAAAAATTTTTGGAGGCTTATATTGAAGAATTCTATGGTTGAGAGACATTATTTTGATATGAATAATTTTTCGTAAAAATGAATTAAGAAGATTGGCTTAGAAGTTTTCCTATGAAATAATTAGTATTTTGGAATTTAGATGCGAATATTAGATGTTAGAATTATTTTAGTTAAGTAAAATTATTTATTTAAAGATTAAGGAAATCTTTGAAGGTTTTAACATTGAGAATTATTTTATTTGAAGTTAAAAAAAAGATATAAGCTTACAAGTATTTTTAAACCAAATTTGGGTGAATAATTGGAACTTAGAAAATACATTAAAATAATCCTTATTTTCAGATTTGGAAACCTTGTTTTGATCTAAATGAAATTAGTTGAATATGAATAAATCTCCTTTGGAAATAAAAATATTGTATTGAAGGAAAATTTAGAGGTTCGGTGAACCTAAATTAGATTGCTGTTGTGATTTAAGAGAAATAAGAAATTTTGGAGAAAGATTCTATTTTTGAACAAAATAGATATGAGATTTCAAAAATATCCAAACTTAGAATTATTTTTATTCATTATAAATAATTAATTGGAGCTTGGAGATTTAGTACTGTAATTGTTAATTGCAAATTAATAATCTTGGAGCATTAAACCTCTGCGAGATGACGCAAGGGACATCCATCATTTTCAGGTGAGCGGGATTTCCTTGCTCATGCATATTATATAGATTAAAATTTAAAGCATTTGTTTGAATGATTCTAGGTTATTGAAATTTTATTATGAAATTGTTTGGTGTGCTTGGATGATAGTGTAATGAATGATGAACTATCTCGTTTCATGCATGATTATTTCATGACATGCATAAATAGAAGAAATGCATTAGGTAGCATTATTTATTCATTTGACTACCACGTTAATTATTTTCTTGTAATAATAATTGTTTATGCAAACTGCTATTAAATGACATGCATAATTCGATTAACTTTCTATTGTTCTGTGCGATGTTTGGTATGATTGAACTTGTAGGTGAAACTAAAATAAAATGAAAGATTATTAAGAATCCACGTACTGGTGTGATCGACGAGTCTGAAGTGAATCGAGGTGGCATCTCCTATATGTCACCGCTTGAGATCGATGAGCCACAAGGCTGATCGTAGGTATTCCCAACCTTTAGTTGCCTGCAATAGCTAGAAGTCTTTGGGAGGTAATACGAGGCTACAGTAAATACTTTCTCTTAGATTGTGATACCGAGACATGACTAATTTTAGATTGTGCTTGAGACCTTCTATGATTAGATGAGATCATGAGAAATGCCGAGAGTTATCTCAACAATCTTCCGGTGTAACACCCCAATTTTCAACCGGACCTCCGTTTACGTTTTACCTCATATGTGGATCGTCGTCCATTGAAAATCAGAATGTTACTTAAAATTTTCGTTCTGTCCAAATCTTTTTTCTTTAAAATTTAGCTCATGAAATTTTTTTCTCAAGTCAATGTTTGGATAGATATTTTTTACAAAACAAAAAATCAAGGTAATTTCTCAATACATTCACCGGTTTTAGCAATACAAATCATAAAATAACGCAGCAAAAATGTAACATCTCGAAATTTTGTGATCATGCCATGTCGTGAATAGGTATAAAATGATGAAAATTTACGAGTGGAAAATTTCCATTGATGGGTGAAAATAGAAATTGAGAATGTAGAGTAAATTGGAGTTTGAGAGAATATATATATATGTATATATTAATTTCTTTGATATATATCAAAGAGATTAATATATACATATAAACTTATAAACTGATGATAATAGTTAAATGAATAACATGGGTATAAAAAAATTATAATAAGGTTTTAAACTAAAGTAAAAGGAGTAGATGAAAAAAAAAATTGAAATATGAAGATAGAATGAGAATTATCTGGTTTAAGGGGGTGGTGGAAGAATGAGGCCGAAGGAGAATATGGAAACTGGTAGAAGATTTGGTGTGGCGGTGCTCGGACTGATAAAGAGGGACAAGAATGAATGAAGAAGAAGCCATAGTTGCCGTGCGTAAGGAGGAGGAACAAAGAAGAAGAGACTGAAGAAGAGAACCAGCTCTGCTGGTTTTGTAGCCGCTGTTGCAATGAAGAAGAAAAATAGAGGAACGAGAGAGAAGAAGATGGAGGCCGTGCAGTTGCTGCGACCTGGCGTGAAGAAGAAGAATGTTAGCTGTCCAATTTCTCTAGTTTGGGGTGAGTTCAAATCAAGGGCAGCAAGATGAAGATGGAGAAACAAGCTCAAGAACAAGAAATTGAAGTCAAATTTCTGGGTTTGAAACCATAAAACAGAGGAAGAAAAATAGGGGCGGTGACTGGTTGGATGATTTGGTGTTTAAGACAGTTGGTGTGTTTGTTTTGATGAAGAAGAAGAGCATGAATGAAGAAGATGATAAAGCTAGTTGACGCCCTATTGCTGTCCATGAGGCAGAGGAAAGGGGAGCTGAAAACGAAGGAGATGGGATTATTGATATATGCTGGTCGTGATTTAAAGAAGGGGAAAATGCAGAAATTTTCCAGATTTGTGTGTGATTTGATTTGGGTTAATGGTGGTGCGTTAAAGAAGAAGAAATCAAAATTTGGTTTGGTTGGGTGTGTGCATCCAACAAACATAGAAGAAACAATGGCTACAATGTGTATTTTCTGGTTCAAGGATGCGTCAAAAACCAGCAACTGCCATTGGTTGTGGCAGCAGCTATTGAACGAAGATGAAGAGGAAGGGCTACTGCTGGATGGACCGGAATGGAAGAACGAAGAACACACCTTTAGCTTTCTAAGGGATCATTCAAGTAAAGAAGAAGAGGGTTTCGTTTTAAGTTGGGGTTCTAAATGGATTCTGGTTGTGTTGTGCGTGGTCCGTTTTCTGCACAACGAGGAAATCTGACTTAATGTGTGTGATTTTCTGGTTTGTGTCGTGATGAACAAAGAACATGGATAGTTGATTTTCTGGTTTGTGGTATTTTAGCTCTTGTAATTTGAGTTTGGGTTTTGTGATGGTGCTTGATTGTGGAGAAGATGAACTACAGGTCATGGAAGAAGAAATTCTTAGTGCGATTTGGATGTAGAAAATGAGGTGCATCTGCCATGTGTGTGTGCTTGTGTTGCTGTTGTTGAAGAACGAAGGACGAAGGAAATATGCTTGCTACTGGTTTTGGGTGTTGCTGGTGTTGTTCGCGCGAAGAAGTCAACGCGAGATTTTAGATTTTGAGTATCGAGTATCTCGAAGGAAAATGTCACCCTGAAGATCGATGAAACTAGGTGGGCGTGACTTCCTTGCTCATATGTATTATACGGATTTAAGATTCAGAACATTTGATTGAATAGTTCTAGGTTATTAGAAATTCATTAAGAAATTGATTAAAATTGTTTGGCTCGTGTGAATGATGTGTGACGTGTGATGAATTATTTAATCCGTGCACAATTAGTTCACGATATGATCTTGCATTTGGATTTACTCAAATATGGCATGCATGACTAGAAATAGATGCATCTAGATCTTATCGCTTATTCATGCATCTTATCTGCAAGCATAGTTTGGGTTATATTTTCTAGTGAATTGTATGATGTTTGATGTGTTAGAGATTGTTGTAAAACAAAAATAAGACGATGGTTTATTAACAATCCACGTACCGATGTGATTGTCGAGCCACAAGGCGGATCGTAAATATTCTCAGCCGGAGCTGCCTACGACAGCTCGAAGTCTTTGGGAGACGGTACGACCCATGGTAAGTACTCTCTCTTAGACTGTGATACTAAGATATGACTGGTTTTAGATGGTACCACCTGAGGCCTTTGCGATTACGATTAGATTGGATCACAGGGAATACGGAGAGGCATCCCAACCCTCTTCTGGTTTAAGATTTCAACTAAAACAAATTAATGTTTGAAACGCCTAATGTTTGAAAGTGCTTGTAATGTTTTGGATTGGGTCTGTATAATGCATGTGATGTGTGGGATCGATCCACTGAGCTTTCGATGTCACTCCCGCTTTATTTTTCAGTTATATCTAGACATAGAGTATGTTAAATCACATCAGAAGACTCACAGTTTAAATGGATGCCTTATTGGGGAGGTCGTCCGGGACAGGAGACTTGGAGGTCATGTTTTATGTGTTTTTACTGGACGGTTTTAATGTCATTACGTTAATTTGAACTTTGTTTTATTTTATCTTTAAATGACTTTTCTTGTTTAACAATTTTGATTTTAATAAGAGTATTTAAAGTTATTCAGCTGCGTTGTTTATCAATTATCCTGAAGAATCCGGTGAATGTATTAAGAACTTATTTTGATTCTTTTGTTTTGCATAAGAAATTTATACAGACGTTGACTTGAGAACTAATGGTTAGAGACTGAATTTTGAAGCAAAGATTTTGGCAGAGCAAAATTTTTCAGTAGCACCTTGATTTTCATTGGGCGACGATCCACACGTGAGGTAACACGTGAACGGATGTCTGATTGAAAATTGGGGTGTTACGGGAAATACTTTAAAACTGGTAATCGAAACAAGAATGTTAAAAATAAGATATTGCTCACAAATCTAGTTAACTGGATTTAAAATCAAATAAATACATGAAAATCATTTCAATAAAATTGAACAAATACCATCTCCAAAGCCACCTATCCCGGACTACCTCCCCAATGAGGTGTCCAATTAAAGTGTGAGTCTTCAGATGTAAGTTATCATACTCTACATCCATATGTACCTGAAAAATAAAATGGGAGTGAGCTCGAAAGCCCAGTAGATTGTTCCTACACATCACATGCATTATACAGACCCAATCCAAAACATTACAAACACTTTCAAACATTAGGCATTTCAAATATTCATTTGTTTTTAGTTATAATCTAAGACCGGAAGAGGGTTGAAATGCATCTCGGTATTTGCTGTGATCCAATCAAATCTCAGAGGGTCTCAACAACCATATAAAATCAATCGACACATACATCACAACCTAAGAGAGAGTACTTATTGTGACATCGTACCGTCTCCCTAAGACTTCGAGCTATCACAGTCAGCTCCGGTTGGGAATACCTACGAACCGCCTTGTAGCTCGACAATCTCAAGCGGTGACATATAGGAGATGCCACCTCGATCCACTTTAGGTTCGACAATCGCACCGGTACTTGGATTCTTAATAAACCATCGTTTTATTTAAGTTTTACAAATAATCTCAATCACATCAAGCATCACGCAATTCACTAGAATATAATTTCCAATTATGCATGTAGCTTAACATTATAAGGTGCATGAATAAACAATAAGATCTAGATGCATATTTTCCTAGTCATGCTTGCCATATATAAGTAAATCTAAATGCAAGATGTTATATTCAATCATGTCATGAACTAATTATGCATGAGTCTGAATAATTCATCATACATCACACATCATTCAAATAAATCAAACAATTTCAATCAATTTTCTATTAAGATTCTAATAACCTAGAATTATTCAAACAAATGCTTTGAATTTTAAATTTATATAATACATATGAGCAAGGAAGTCTCGCCCACCTGATTTCACCGTTCTTTAGGACGACCTTGTTTTCCTTCGAGATGCTCGATACCCAAAATCTACAATCTGTAATTCAACAATTAATGAGATTTACTAATTTTCTAATTCACATTTAATCTTATTCAAATTATTTTTAGACTTAAATAATTTCTAAAATAATTATGTAGTCTAGATATCAGTTTCAATAAATTTTGAATTATTGCTCAATTCTAGAATTTTATATATTCCAATTAAAATAGTTTCCAAGCCTTCTAAATTTTCCTTAATTTAAATTTAAAACTTTAAAGATTTACTTCTAAACTTTTTCATAAAATTATATTTCTAATAACTGAATTTTTCAATTTAAATAATTTATTAATATCATAGTTAATTTAGTTACGAACAAAATAAGACTTCTAAATATTAAACATTTAGTTTCAAGGCCTCAAATTTTTTTTCTTCTTATAACAGATTTTTAAACTCCTAAAGGTTTATTTATTTATTATTCTATCTTATGTTTTCAACTAATATGAATTATGAAAATTTAAACTTCTAAAATTAAATAAAACTATTAATGCGTTGAAAATTATTATTTATTTATTTTTCAATACTAATTTATAAGATTAATTAATCCTCATGTTCAATAATTAATAAATAATCTAATATGAAATTAAATTAATTTAAATTATTAAATAAATTTTCTAACTTACTTTTGTAATTGCTTTAATTAATTTTTATTTGAATAAGAAGAATTCTAATATTTATTATCTACATCTAACTTCTAAATAAAATTAGATTTTTAATATTCAAAACTTTGAATTCCCTAAAATTTAATATTAATATCATAAGCATCAAATTTTATATTTTTATTAAAATGTTAAATAAGGTTTTACTTTTCTAAGTTTTTCTATTAAGGTTCAATTTTCTAATTTTTATTCTACGTATTTAAAAGCAAAGCGAAATAAAATTTTCAACTACCTAGAATTTAAGAATAAAAAATAAAAAATATTATACCTTTCAAATCGTTTTTCGTCACGTGAACAATGCCAACGACGAGAATTCCTTTGTTGAAGATTTTCTTTCACGCAGATCGTGGTATCAGAAGTAGACTTCTATTTGATAAAGATGTCGTGCCTGGTTGTGTCCAGGACTATAAGGGGAATATCGAGGGTGGTTCACTCTTTCGGTCAATTCCTGACAGTGTTCAGATGGATCGACAGAAATAACCAATTAAGTGATTGAAACGCCCTAACGTAATGAAACTGCATGCATGTTTTGTATGATGGTCTATATAATGCTAGTGGTGTGTAGGAGAGATCCACTGGGCTTTCAAGCTTACCCCATTTTTATTTTTCAGGTACTCATGGGCCTGGCGCTTAGTGAGGATGACCGACCCAGAGATTGGCGGAGAGTTTTCAGAGAGATGTTTTGATTTGAACTCTATTTCAGTTTTTATTTATTTTGAACATGGGCATGTTGTCTAATTAGTTATCATTTTGTGTAAATAAAATTGTTTATATTACCAAACACTATTTGAAACTTTGGCCAGTGAGCCTATTCTTCTGTTTATGTATATGTTGAACAGATATTTCATAGTTTGAAGTATTATGACTGAATGGTGATGCATTCCATGATTTCATACGAATGTTTTGAGATTTGAAAGCTTCTGCAAGTACTTTGATTTTCTGTATTTTTCCTATGACATTCTGGTGATGCAATTTTGAATGTTATTTGAAAACATATTGAAAGTTTTAACAGTAAATCTCGTATAAGAGATTGTTTTACTTTGGAACGAACAAAGAAAAGAAATTATTTGATTTAAACAGAACAGAAATGGAGAACGAACAAAGTCGCATGTCCTGGCGCCCCGGCGAGCACACGTGCCGAGCTGTGATGCCGCGCGATGCTTGACGATAGAGCTGCAAAGACCCCGGCGCGGGGGCCGGGGTGTGACACTGCTGGAATGGAAGCACATATGGAGGCCATGATGAATGAGATGTCGCAGAGGGTGCTAGATCAACTATTGAGGGCACTTCCACAGATAATCCCTCAAGTAGCACCATAACCTCAAGTACTTGAACCTATCCAGGTTTGATAGCCATCACTTGTGGCCCAAAATCCCAAATATCAGAGGGTTCATGAGGGATTAGAGGACGAGAAACAGAGAAAGATGCCAATAGAGCTACAAAAGCTCCATCCCCTTTCATTTGATGGTACTACAGATTGCATCTCAGCAGACCACTGGTACTAAGAGATAGAGGAAATTCTCAATATACTGAAGGTAACTGGGTCAAAACGGGTGACACTGGCCACACACCACTTCAAAGGACCAGCTAGAAGTTGGTGGCAAATGATGAGGATGGACCCTAATACGGATATTGATGCCATGAGTTGGGAGAACTTCACAGAGATCTTATATGAAAGTTCTTTCCAAAAACAACCATAAGTAAGCTACAAAAGGACTTTGTTTGATTGAATCAGAGGGACATGACTGTAGCTGAATATGAGAGGAAGTTCACTGAACTGGCCAAATTCTCACCAAATTTGATCAGGGAAGAGAAAAGGAAGGTCAATCGATTCGCACAAGGTCTCAAGATGAGGACTCGAAAGATAATAAAGACTCTGGGCCTGAAAACTTACAAAGACGTCGTAGAAAAGGCTCTAACTCTAGAACAGGAGCTCAACTTGGAACAAAGGTTCAGGGAGAAGAATAAGAGGCCCGAGAATGAAAATAATCAAGGGGCTCAAAAGAAAAGTAAGAATGGTGGGAATGCACCATAGAGACAAGGGTAGAATAAAGATGAGTCAAGGGAGCAAGCAAAGACACAAGGGTTGTGCTACATGTGTAGGCAGAGAGGCGATATAGCAAGAAATTGCTTGATTGCACTAGCTTAGGCTTTCCAGCAACATTAAAACACTTAGGCAAGAGGTCAGAATGGTCATCCTCAAGTCAAGCAACAACAACAGAACACCAATCATGGGCAGAACCAGGGCCGTGCTCAGAACCAGGCCAAAATGTTTGCTGTTGAGACTCACAAAGACCTAGTACCTATAGTGGAAGTACGTTCCTATTATTCAATGTTGCTGTGAAACTACTATTTGACTCGGGTGCCTCAAAATCGTTTATTTTTAAGAAATTAGCTGATAGGTTACAACTTGTGGCAAAAACACTACCCATGACTTTGAATGTGTCCACACCAATAGGGACCACTGTAACTTTAAAAAAAATGTGTAGTTGTGACCTAATGTTTGGGATGAACTCTTAACAGTCGATTTATGTACTTTACCTTTCTATGGCTATGATGTAATCTTGGGGATGGATTGGTTAGACCAATACCAAGCCCAAATAGATTGTCCTAAGAGATGAGTGATCATAACCCTACCTTCTGGGAAACCTATAGAATCACTGGGGATATGCAATGACTACTGAGAAGTCCAACCTTAGCCATGATGAATTGCTTAAGGCAGAAGAATGAGTTCAAGGAACTCTTTGAAAAGGAACCTGTTGAATTAAAGAAAATCCAAAACTTAGTAATGGTTAGTGAGTACGAGGATGTGTTTCTAGACGACTTACCCAAACTACCACCTGCTTGAGAATTAGAGTTCAAGATTAAACTTTACCCTGGAACCAACCCCATAACCATTCCTCTTTAGAGAATGGCACTAGTATAACTAATTGAGTTGAAGTCCCAACTCGACGGGTTCTGGGAGAAAAGCTTTATCAGGCCAAGTAAGTCACCTTGGGGAGCTCTTGTACTATTTATGATGAAGAAAGATATATCCATGAGACTATGTCTCAACTATCGAAAGCTGAACCAAGCTACAATAAAGAATAAGTACCCTCCACCGAGGATTGATGACTTATTTGATCAATTCAGAGGAACCACTCATTTCTCAAAGATTGATCTTAAGTTGGGTTATCATCAGTTGAGAATCAGGGTGTCTGACATATACAAGACAACCTTTAGAACAAGATATGAACACTTTGAGTTCATCGTGATGCCTTTTAGTTTGACCAATGCCTCAGCAACATTCATGGATTTAATGAACCGAGTGTTCAGACAATATCTTAACCTGTTTGTGGTGGTATTTGTGGACAACATCCTGATTTACTCAAAGACAGAAGCTAAACATCTGGAACATTTGCGAATAGTGTTGGAGACCCTCTGAAGGCACCAATTATATGCCAAATTCAGCAAGTGTGAATTTTGGATGAGGATAATCAAGTTCTTTGGCCATGTAGTATCAAAGGAATGCATCTTTGTATATCCAAAGAAGGTGGAGGTTGTCATGAATTGGAAGCAGCCAAAGACAGTTACAGAGATCAGGATTTTCTTAGGCCTGGCTGGATACTACAGAAGGTTCATCCAAGATTTCTCTAAACTAGCAGAACTTATAACCAAGCTAACGAAGAAGGGAGTTAAGTTCAATTGGGATGAGAAGTGCAAACAATCATTCCAAGAATCGAAGAAGAGATTGACAATAGCCCCTATCCTGGTCACTCCAACCCATGGCTTTACCTTTACCTTTATACTGATGTATCACTGAGTGGACTAGGAGTGGTATTGACGCAAGAAAGACAAGTAGTCACTTATGTTTCACGACAACTGAAGGTCCATGAGAAGAACTACCCTACTCATGACCTAGAGTTAGCAGCCACTGTATTTGCCCTGAAGATTTGGAGACACTACCTGTATAGTGAGAAATTTGATTTGTTTTCAGATCATAGGAGTTTGAAGTACATCTACACACAAAAGGAGTTGAACTTTAGGCAATGGAGATGGATAAAGTTCTTGAAAGAATATGATTTTCAATTACATTACCATCCAAGGAAGGCCAATGTAGTGGCTGATGCCTTGAGTAGGAAGTTCAACAAACATGATGAAGAGAAAGGCCAGATATACCAGTTGATTGATGAATTTAGGCTGGGTGTGACTTTAAATGAAAAACAAGCCTACCTCTACACTATGTCTTGCCAACCGGATCTTCTGCACCATATCACGGATAAATAAAGGCAAGACAAATGGCTTACCAGTCTAATGGAATGAGTTAAATAGGGCAAGGATGTTGACTTCAAGTTAGATACTGAGAATACCCTAAGGGTGGAGGAAAGGATATATGTACATCAGAATGGACATAGTAAACATACCATATTGGATGAGGCTCATATGACCATGTATACGATGCATCCAGGTGGAGATAAGATGTACCAAAATCTTAGAAAGGCTTACTGGTGGATAGGAATGAAAAGAGACATGGCTAAGCATGTTTCTATATGCTTAACCTGTCAACAAATAAAAGCAGAACACTAAAAACCCTCTGGATTGTTACAACCACTCCTTATCCCTGAATGAAAGTGGGATAACATTGCCATGGATTTTGTCAGTGGTTTGCCTAGGGATTAGAAAGGAGAGGATACAGTTGGGTGATTGTGGATCGTCTCACCAAAATAGCTCATTTCCTGCCAATCAAATCCACAGACGAAGTCAGTAAGCTGGGAAATCTATATGTGAAAGAGATAGTAAGGCTGCATGGTATGCCCAAGACTATAGTATCTGACCGAGACTCTCACTTCACTTCTCGGTTTTGGCAAAGCCTATAGAAGGAGTTGGGGACTAAAATTACCATGAACACTGCTTTTCATCCTCAGACAGATGGACAATCTAAGAGAGTTATTCAGACCTTAGAAGACCAAGCCCTTGCAGTAGAAGGTACGTTCCTGTTATTCAATGTTGCTGTGAAACTATTGTTTGACTCGGGTGCCTCAAAATCCTTTATCTCTGAAGAACTAGCTGATAGGTTACAACTTGTGACAAAAACAATGCCTGTAACTTTAAATGTGTCCACAACAATAGGGACCACTGTGACTTCTAAAAGAATGTGTAGTTGTGACCTAAGGTTTTGGGATAAACTTTTGATAGTTGACATATATACCTTACCTTTTTTTGGATATGATGTGATCTTGGGGATGGATTGGTTAGACTTGTACCAAGCCCAGATAGATTTTCCTAAAAGACGAGTGACCATAACCCTACCTTTTGGGAAAATCTTTAAAATCAACGGAGATATGTGGAGACTACTGAGGAGTCCAACCCTAGCATTGTTAAGCTATCTAAGGCAAACAAATGAGTTTGAGGAGGTTACAAAAGAAGAACCAACAGACTTGAAGAAGATTCAAACTTAGCTGTGGTTAACGAATACGAGGATGTATTCCCAGATGACTTACTGGGACTACCACCAGCTAGAGAGTTAGAGTTCAAGATTGAACTTTACCCTAGAACCAACCCTATAGCCATACCTCCTTACAGAATGACACTAGTAGAATTAATTGAGCTGAAAGCTCAACTGGATGAACTCAGGGAGAAATGTTTCATCAAGCTGAGTGCATCACCTTGGGGAGCTCCGGTGTTGTTTGTGAAGAAGAAGGATGGTTCCTTGAGATTGTATGTCGACTACCGGAAGTTGAACCAAGCTACAGTAAAGAATAAATATCCTTTACCAAGGATTGACGACCTATTTGATTAATTACAAGGAGCCACACATTTCTCTAAAATTGATCTTAGGTCAGGATATCATCAGTTGAGGATCCGAGAGTCTGATATTCACAAAACGACATTTAGAACAAGGTATGGACACTTCAAGTTCACCGTGATGCCCTTTGGTTTGACCAATGCCCTAGCAGCTTTCATGGATTTGATGAACCGAGTGTTCAGACAGTACCTTGACCAGTTTGTGGTGGTATTTGTGGATGACATTCTGATCCACTCCAAGTCAAAGGCTGAACATTTAGAATACTTGCAGATAGTGTTGGAGACACTCAAAAGGCATCAATTATATGCCAAGTTCAGCAAGTATGAGTTCTGGATGAAGACGGTCAAGTTACTTAGCCACGTAGCGTCAGCAGAAGGCATCTCTGTAGATCCAGAGAAGGTGAAAGCGGTTATGAATTGGAAGCAACCTAAGACAGTTACAGAGATCAGGAGCTTCTTAGGTCTAGCTGGGGACTAAAGAAGGTTCATCCGAGATTTCTCCAAACTAGTAGAACCTATGACCAAGCTAACCAGGAAGGTAATCAAGTTCGATTGGAATGAGAAGTGTGAACAATCATTCCAAGAACTGAAGAGGAGATTGACTATGACCCCTATCCTAGTCACTCCAACTCATGATGTTACCTATACCTTCCATACTGATGCTTCGTTCAGTGGACTTGGAGCAATGTTGATGCAGGAAAGACAAGTAGTAGCTTATGCTTCGCGACAACTGAAGGTCCATGAGAAGAATTACCCTACACACGACCTAGAATTAGCGACCATTGTGTTTGCCCTAAAGATTTGGAGACATTACCTTTATGGTGAGAAATTTGATCTATTTTCAGATCACGAGAGCTTGAAGTACATCTATACTCAGAAGGAGTTGAACTTCAGGCAACGAAGATGGATGGAGTTCTTGAAAGACTATGATTTTCAACTACACTACCATCCGGGGAAGGCCAATGTAGTGGCTGATGCCTTGAGTAGGAAGTTCAACAAACAGAAGGAGGAGAAAGGCTAGATGTACCAGTTCATTGATGATTTTAGGCTGGGTGTGACCCTAAATGAAAAGCAAGCCTACCTCTGCACTATGTCTTGCCAACCAGATCTTCTGTACTAGATCAGGGAGGAATAAAGGTAAGACAAATGGCTTACCAGTCTGATCGAAGGAGTTACACAAAGCAAGCATACTGACTTTAGGTTAGATGTTAAGAATATCCTAAGGCTCGAAGAAAGAATATGTGTACTTCAGAATGGGCAGAATAAACAGATTATACTCGATGAAGCCCATCAGACTAAGTATACCATCCACCCAGGCGGGGACAAGATGTACCAGAACCTCAGGAAAACCAACTGGTGGAGAGGAATGAAGAGGGACGTGGCTAAGCATATCTCTAAGTGCTTAACATGTCAACAAGTGAAAGCCGAGCACCAGAAACCCTTTGGAATGTTACAACCACTCCCTATCCCAGAATGGAAGTGGGATAACATTGCTACGGACTTTGTCAGTGGTTTACCCAGAAACCAAAAAGGAGAAGACATTGTTTGGGTCCGTTGATCGTCTGACCAAAGTGGCTCATTTCCTGCCAATTAGATTCACAGACCAAGTCAGTAAGCTGGGAGAACTATATGTGAAGGAGATAGTAAGGCTGCATGGTGTACCCAAGACTATTGTGTTTGACAGAGACTCTCGCTTCACTTCACAATTTTGACAGAGTCTACAAAAGGAGATGGGTACTAAGCTCACCATGAGTATAGCATTTCACCCTCAGATGGATGGACAGTCTGAAAGAGTTATTCAAATTTTAGAAGATATGTTGAGGTCTTGTGTTTCAGACTTCAAGGGGAATTGGAGCAAGTATTTTAACCTGGCAGAGTTTGCCTACAACAACAGTTACCAGGCAAGCATAAAGATGGCTCCATTCAAGGCTCTCTATGGGAGACCTTGCAGATCACCTACTTGTTGGGCTGAGCTTGAAGACCGTGTATTAACTAGGCCAGACTTGGTGGAAGAGATGAGCAACCAAGTCAAGTTGATACAAAGGAGGCTGACTACTACACAGAGTCGTTAAAAGAGTTATGCAGACAAGAGGAGAAGACCACTAGAGTTCCAAGTTGGGGATAAAGTTTTTCTGAGAGTCAGTCCTCAGAAGGGTATCAAAAGGTTCGAATTCAAAGGGAAGTTATCTCTAAGGTTTGTCGGACCCTTTGAAATACTTAGAAGAATCGGAGAATGTGCTTACGAGTTGGATCTATTAAGCCGGATGACTTCAGCTCATAACGTATTCCATGTCTCTATGTTGAGAAAGTACGAACCTGATCCCTCTCACATCATCCACTGGGAGGAAGTGAACATTCAGGATGATGCTACCTACGAGGAAACAGCGGTAAAAATCCTTGATCACAAGGTTTATAATCTAAGAACTAAGGATGTTCCCTTAGTTAAAGTACTGTGGAAGCATCACGGGATGGAAGAGGCTACTTGGGAGCTAAAGAGTGAAATGAAGACCAAGTACCTGCATCTGTTCACTAGGAACACCTAAACATATACAAATTTCGAGGACGAAATTTTTTCTAATGAGGTAGGTTGTAATACCTCATAATTTTGTCAAATAACTTAAAAAAATAAATAAAGTTGACCAAATTTAAAGTTCTTGAGTGGAAATTATAAGATTTATTGAGAAAAATTCTAAATAATTAGAGGAAAATGAAATCTTAATATTAGCATGATCTAGCAAATGATATAAGATAAGTAGAATTATCAAATATTATTTGTATAAGAATTATTTTCTAATTATACAAAAAATGGAACAATTATGGGATTAATTATCAAATATAAAAAAGAGTGAATTATGTATATATATATACATATATAATTATTTTTGCTTCTCTGAAAATTAAAATAAATATATAGAAAAATATGAAATAAAGAAATGAAGGAAAAATAGGAATAAAATGGAATAAAATATCAAATAAATACAATATTAAGAGTTAGAAAGGAAAAATCAATAAAATAAAAGGATGTGAGCTAGTTATACAAATTAGAAGGTGAAAGATTGGTCTATAAGTGGCAAAACTCGGATAATAGAAACAATTTGACATTAGAAATTGCATCCAACGGCCAGAAACACTCAATCTTCACGATTTGCAATCCAATGGCTCAGATCAGGCTCACATCGTGCTTCTAGGAGCATCGAATCACGCAAATCCAACGGCCCAAACTTGATCAGCTAGATCAACGGTCCAGATCTAGGCGCTCAACGATGATCGTGAACGAGTACTACGATCGAGGATCATCCGACGGACCGGACGAGTTTCGTTTTTGCGATCCGCCGTGCTGCGCTCAAGAATAATCCAACGGTCGAGATCTCACTCGCTCGATCCAACAACTGATGATGCACATGCCAAAATGATTTGTGATTCAGTGCTGTGATCGATGCACATCCAACGGCCTGGATAGACGAACTCTGATCCATCGCGAACCAAACACCACGATTGATGCACATCTGACAGCCTAGATATACGCATCTCGATCCATCATGAGCTAGACACCGCACTCGAGGAAAATCCAACCGCTCAGATGCAACCCGCCTGATCGGAGCTCTGCTACTGTGATCGAGGACGATCCATGTAATACCTAAAATTTTAGTGATGTAATAACCGAAATTTGAGTTTAAAACGCATATACGTATATATTTATATATAAATACGTATATATATTTGTCATTGGTATGCAATTAATTAGTTAGCATAGAAGTATAAAGGAATATACATTGATTAATATTAGATATATAGAATTGTTGGGTAAATATATGCTTCTCTATTTGAATAAGAAAATAGTATTTTTAGTATGATATTAAGATAGCAAAGTATGTGTATAAAGTATTAATTAGATGCACTCATAAAAATAATATTTCGTTTAGTATGATGGAAATATATATAGAGAAGTATATGTGTAAAGGAAATGCATTCATGAATGAAATATCTCATTTGGTGAGATGTTAAAGTATGCATATGTAGGAAGTGATAATCCCACATTGGAAAGATAGA
>JAJIYU010004474.1:0-24217 GCA_030144865.1 Tinospora cordifolia | reverse complement strand
GTAAATTAACACACCATAGAGTATTTGTGAGTTTTATGGTGCGCTTGTGAGTTTATAACCAAATACTCTAATCAATCTTTATGGATATGAGATAAGGATAGGTTTGTTTAAAATGTGATAGCCACTTATCTCATGTTAAGATAATGCTTGATCACCCCATCTTTATTTGATTTGGTCTTTTCATTATTAGTTGAAGAAGCAAATGGGGATGAACGGGTTGTAAATTAACACACCATAGAGTATTTGTGAGTTTTATGGTGCGCTTGTGAGTTTATAACCAAATACTCTAATCAATCTTTATGGATATGAGATAAGGATAGGTTTGTTTAAAATGTGATAGCCACTTATCTCATGTTAAGATAATGCTTGATCACCCCATCTTTATTTGATTTGGTCTTTTCTTTATTTGATTTCAATCTCATCTTCTCTCCCATGATTCCTCCATTGCGAGATTCACATCTCATTTTCTCACATGGGACAATTTAAATAATATTGAAACCAAGCACATGTGAATCTCTAGAGGTCTTCTCCTCTTGTCTACATAACTTTTCTATTTACTCTTTGACGCAGCCAGTCTCTTCTGAATCTGCTTAACGTAATCATTCATTTCCTCCACTAGGTTTGGCCCTGTAAGTACAAGGTCTTCAAATCGGCCCAACATGATGGTGATTTGCAGGTTTTACTGTATTTGTATGACTCTCTCGGACTGCCCATCTGTCTGAGGATGGAAAGCTGTGCTCATTGTAATTCTACTTCCTCGCTCCTTCTGCAGGCTCTGTCAAACCTGAGATGTGAATTTGGAGTCCCTACCTGATACTATGGATTTAGGTGCTCCATGCAGTCGCACAATTTCCTTGGCATATAGTTCTCCCAGTTTGTTAACTGTATCTATAGATTTGACGAGTAGGAAATGTGCAACCTTTGTCAATTTGTCAGAAATTACCCAAATGGTATCTTCCCCTTTCATATTCTTGGGTAGACCATTGACAAAATCTATAGTAATATTGTCCAACTTCCATTCGGGTATTGGTAGTGGTTGTAGTAGTCCAGATGGTCTTTTATGCCTTGCCTTGACTTGCTAGCATGTCAAGCATGTGGAAACATAGCTAGCAATATCTTTCTTCATGCCCTTCCACCAGCATAACTTCCTAAAGTTCTGGTACATCTTGTCTCCTCTTGGGTGTAGGTATACTTTGTTTTGTGTGCCTCATTGATAATTTTTTGTTTGATGGTTTCATTGCGAGGGACACACAATCTGTGTCTAAATTTGAGGGCTCCATCTATACCAATCTGAAAGTCAAAATTGACATCTTCTTGTGTCATTATCTAAATCTTCCTTAGTTTTTTGTCAGAGTTTTGAGCCTCTATGATCTGTTTGTCCAAGCTAGAGTTACATACCAGGGCGCATAAGTATGCTTGTTCTTCATTTATCTGTATCCCCAAGTTAAACTCATGTATCAGTTGGTACATCTCTGCTTTCTCTATAAAAAAAAATTATTATATGGATGCCAATTTTAAATTGTGAATGCTTTTACTATAACTCAAGTGAATGCTTTTACTTGAGTTAAATATTAAAATTTAGAATAAACCAAATTAATCAATTAAAATCTATTAATTTTTAGGACCTGTTGAAGACAGATATAATCCAAACGTTGGAAGAGTTTTACTCCACAGGTATCATTAACAAATGTGTTAATGAGACATACATTCAATTGATTCTAAAGAAGGCCTGTTCGGAGAAGGTGGAGGAGTACAGGCCTATCAGTCTGGTAACCAGCTTATACAAAATTACTGCTCGAATTCTAGCAAGGCGCCTAAGGGAAGTGATTCATGTTACAGTAGCAGAGAATCAAATGGGTTTTGTTAACCAAAGGCATATCTTCGATGCTATCTTGACGGCTAATGAGGCGGTGGAGGATTATAGAGTCAGGAAAAAAGAAGGTTTGGTGGTAAAAATTGACTTCTCCAAGGCTTACAATTCAGTTAGATGGAAGTACCTTATGTTCTGAAGAGGAAAGGCTTTGGGGAGAGGTGGTGCAAATGGATAAAAGGATGCATATCTAAAGTTTTTTACTCTATCTTCATCAACGGCCAGCCAAAGGGGAAGATCGCAGTGTAGAGAGGGCTTAGACAAGGAGACCCTCTTTCTCCTTTCTTGTACTTCTTAGTAGCAAACAACCTCCATGGTATTCTGCAGAGGGCTAGGCAGTTCGACTTTTAAGGTTTCGAGGTAGGATGCCAAAAGATCTTTCTTTCTCATCTCTTCTATGCCGATGACGCCTTATTCTTCCTGGATAACAATCCGAAAACCTGGGAAATGCTTCTACGGGCCTTAGAAAGTTTCTCTTTAGTTTCTGGTTTGAAAATTAACTTCCTCAAGAGTCAGATGGCTAGTGTCAACATCAAGGACGAAGATATGGATCTTGCTCACAAAATCCTCGGCATTCTCGTGTCCAACTGGCCTATGAAATACCTTGGTCTTCCTTTGGGGGGGAATCCTAGAAGAATTTCCTTTTGGGAGCCGGTGATGCAAACTGTTAAAAGGAGAATTGAAGGATGGAAATGCAGTTACCTATCCAGAGGTGGTTGTCTTTTGCTAATCAAAGCGGTCTTAGAGGCTTGAATGCTGAATGCTTTCTGTTTCCTGACGGGGCTAAAAATCAATGGAAACAAAAGCATCCTGCTTGGGATCAACATTGAAGACCAAAGATTAAAGGAGATAGCTGATCAGTTGAAGGTGAACATAGGAGAATGGCCAATAAACTATTTGGGAATGCCTCTGGGGAGCAATCCACATAGGACAGATTTTTGGGAGCCAGTGTTACAAATTGTCAACAGAAGAACAATTGGTTGGAAGAAGAGCTTCCTGTCAAGGGGAGGAAGGTTACTGCTAATCAATACAGTATTAGAAGCCCTTCCAACTTACTATCTGTCTTTATTCAAGATACCGGCAAGAATTACAGTGATGTTGGAGAGACACCTAAGGAACTTTTTATGGAAACAAGAGGACAAAGAGAAACGTCAAAGCATGGTCAGTTGGAAACAAGTTTGCAACTCAAAGCAGAATGGAGGTCTTGGCATAGGAGACCTAAGGAGGAAAAATGTGGCCCTAAGGGGGAAAATGGCTTTGGAGGATGGACAATCCAGACTCCTTTTGGGCAAAGATCATTCGTAGCATTCATGGCTCAAAAGCATTCGGAAGAGAGGCAGGCATAAACAAAAAATGTAGTAACAGGGCTCCATGGAAGAATATTGCAAAGATCTATGACCTGATAAGACCTTACATAATCTGGAGAGTTGGTAAAGGAAATACAGTGGACTTTTGGGGAAGTATCTGGTCCGGGATAGAGGAACTAAAAAAGAAATTCTCAAATATCTACAACCTGTCAGCAAAAAAGGAAGGTCCAATTCAGGAGTTTCGAATAGAAGAAGGTGAAGAAAATAGGAGCCAAAGGGGATGGAATCTTCACTTGCATAGAGAAGTAGGGGAGGAACATATGGAGGAGTTGAGTGGTCTTCTAAATGCCCTATACAGCTTTGATTTTCAAGGAAGGGAGGAGGAGGACAGGCCAATATGGCAGCCGGATCCAAATAACAGATTCACAGTTGGTTCTTTTATGCAGAATCTGATGGCAACGTCCTCCAGCCACATAACAGTCCCAGCGGACTTTATTTGGAAGACTAAGGCCCCGTTGAAAGCGAGGATTTTAGCTTGGATTATAAGTCTCAAAAAGTTAAAGACAACAGAAAATGTTCAGAAAAGAATGCCACATTATGCTCTTAACCCGTCTGTCTGTCTATTATGCAGGAATGCGGAGGACAACACCAATCACATCATGGGAACGTGCAGAGTGGTGCAGGAAATGTGGAGATTATGGAAGCTTCAATGTCAACACTTAACTCCGCCACAGGAAGGGGAGTGGTTCCAGATTCCAGCCAATGAGAGAACAAGAAGAATAGGCCAGTATTGGAAGATGATCCTGTTAGCAGTTTGGTATGCAATATGGGAGGAGAGGAATGGAAGATTATTTTTGGAAAAGTATAATCCGGACCGTGTAATATGGGAACGGTCAAACATTTTGTTCGCAACTTGGGTGTCCTGTACAAAATTAGGAAAATGATACAGTTTTGGGGAATGGGCATGTAATGGGGGGTTAATACTTCAAGCTATGACAATGTATTGAGCCGGATATCTCATCTGGCATTTTGTACTAGCTTATTATTATTAATAATAGTTTTCAGTTTCAAAAAAAAAAAAGCGGTCTTAGAGGCCCTTTCGACATATTATATGTCAATTTTTCAGATGCCAACGGCGGTTCAAAAAGAGTTGGATAAGGGCATGAGGAGATTCTTTTGGAAGGCCGAGGGGGTCGAGAAGGCTCAAATGCTTGTCAAGTTGCAGCAAGTTTGCAAAACCAAGGATGAAGGGGGATTGGAGTAGCCCATTTAAAAGTCCGAAACAACGCCCTTGCAGCTAAATGGCTCTGGAGATTCTCTAAGGACCAACATCAGTTGTAGAGCAAGATTATAGCCAACATTCATGGGAGATCTCAGAATGGCATGATGGCGGGTTTGAATGCAAAGGTTTCGAATAGATCTCCTTGGAAATATATCCAATCGTTGTACTCAAAGTTCAGATCTCATATCCAGTGGAAAATTGGAGACGGAAAGAGCATCAGATTCTGGGAGGATGCGTGGTGTACTCCCTCCTCTTTTAAAGAGGATTTTCCTCGGCTGTACAGGATTACTCAATGCCCAGAAGCCACTTTGTTCCAAAGCTGGGGGGGTATTGAGGAAAATGACAACAGTGGGGCATGGAATTTGGATTTTTGGAGAAACCTCAAAGATGAGGAGATTGAGGATTTGGCTACCTTATTCACCAGGCTCCAGCCGGTTCGGTTCAATGCTCAGCCTGATTCTTGGCAGTGGAATAAGGATAAGTCGGGGCTCTTCGCGACAGGATCCTTCTATAATGCGTTTCTAGCAGAAGAGACGACATCGACAAATGGGTACTTGGCCCCAATTTGGAAAGCCAAATTGCCGACCAAATTCAAAATCCTGGCCTGGTTGATTATGCAAGGACGACTAAATTGTACTGTCCAGATTCAAAAGAAATTCCCTAGCTATTATTTATCTCCTTCCTCATGCTATCTTTGCAAGGCTGCTGAGGACGACGTTCGGCATCTCTTTGGGGATTGCAAGATTTTAAAGACAGTGTGGAGTTCTTGGCATCAGGATTTACCAGCTATGCCTAGACCTCCAGACAACACAAATGTTCAAATCTGGATTTCAGAACTGGTGTATCACTTGAAAAGCTACTGGTTGTTGATTCTTTTTGCTATATGGGCTGCAGTGTGGGAGGCGAGGAATCGTTGCATATTTCATAATTTTGATATCAATGTAAATAGAATAGTGGAGAGATCTTACTTTTTGTTTGCAACATGGGTCTCTTCTAGCAAGCTAGGGCTAGGATACTCTTTTAGTGACTGGGTGATTCAGTGGGCACCCATTTTGTACTCCATTTAATAGTTTTTGGGTTGCTCAGGGTTTCTTTTGTTTTTTCCAGTTGTACTTTTGCGCCTAGGCACTGGACAGCTCGTCCTCTTAATATATTATGTTTCCTTTCAAAAAAAATCTATTAATTTTTAATTGGAACACCATTGTGTGCATATGGGATACGAATTGGAGATAATTAAATGGGTTAGAGTAAATTCAAATGAGATCCAATCTCCGCTACTCACACTTATCAACAAAATCTAGCATTTGCTTGATTTCAATATTATTTAAATTGTCCAGTGTGAGAGAATGAGATGTGAATGGCGCAATGGAGGAATTATGGGAGAGAAGATGAGATTGAAATCAAATAATAAAAAGACCAAATCAAATAAAGATGGGGTGATCAAGCTCTATCTTAACATGAGATAAGTGGCTATCACATTTTAAACAAACCTATCCTTATCTCATATCCATAAGGATCGATTAGAGTATTTGGTCATAAACTCACAAATGCGCTATGGTGCGTTAATTTACACCCTGTTCATCCCCATTTGCTTCTTCAATTATTCTTCTTGAAAATTTAACAAAGAGAATTTGCAAGAAAAGTTATTAACCTTATACCATCTCTTCTCTTATTTTTTTTCCCTCTAAGTGCTGATTTCGTGTTCTCCCTTCTTCCTAGTTGTCCCTTTGTTTCAATCATTGAAAAACATTACAAAAGGTTGATAGTACATGCATTAAGCTACAATAATCCATTCTACAAGATAAAACCCTATTCTAGATCCTTAATCTTTGTGTTTTCTCCGTCTTTTCTCATCTTCTTACCCATCATCAAGCCCTAAGACTCCTGTCTAATTCCACCATTAAAACAAATCCTTAGATCATTTCAAAAGAATCCAAGAAGCCTTTGCGAAAGACCTATCATCAACTAGGCCATTCGGGCAACGGTGGTGAGGTATAATCATTCTACTCTATTTTAGTGATTCTTTATTTTTTTAACATTCAATCTAATGTGTTAGGATGACATATACTCATGAAATCAAGGAAAAGGAAGTGGAATTACATGCATATAAGAGAAAAAGTAGGAAAGTATACATGTACATAACTGAAACACATGGTAAAACATGCATTATGTGAGGATTAAGTATCAAGAAAGTAGAATCTTATGATATATTGAAATTCTTGAGGCAAACTAACGAGTTAGGCGGCTAGAAAACAAGGTTTCAAGTTACATATAGTGTTAATGCTAGGGTATGATGAAGGAACGAATAAATAAAGCATGTACGCATGAATTAACTAGGGTATATACATGATTGAACGGTGGTTGAGTGTATTTTCAAGTTATTTGAGGTTTTTATACATTTAGATGTCAAAAACCAGCAAGTTAGGTTGCTGGGAAATGGGGATTTAAGTTACATATAATGTCAATATTGGAGTTTTGTAAAATAACATATTTATAAGACTCATGTGCATGAAATAATTAGGATACATGCATGGTTAAGGGATGGTTGAGCATGATCACAATTGGTGTGATGTTTGATGCATGTATGAGTCAAAAACCAGCAAGGTAATTTGTTGGAAATTGATGATTAAACATGCCTAAGAGGTTAGAAATGGGTGTAAGACCTTAATATATATCAAATAATGAGAATATGTATGCAAGTTATGAAAACGGCTATGATTTCATGCACTTGACGCATGCTAGTCATGGTTGGATATTTAATAGCCTTAAAAGGTTTAAAAGGATTTAAAAAATAATTAAATTGTAAGTGTTCATAGTTGGAAAAAAGGCAAGCCAAGTCCAACTATCGAACAAGGGCAACAGTGCGCACCAAATACACTAAAAAGGCGAATGATGCACTGTTTGTCATATTTGATAAGATATTAGTAAATTTATGATTTCAAAATATTATATGATGTTCAAATACTAAAAATAATTATTTTAAATATTTTAAATTGAGAAGTTACAGCATTCGCGTTTACCGTGCGCGAAGAAAAGAATCTTAGGAATTGCACTGAACAGGTGGAGATGACACATATTATTAAATAATCATATGATTAGATGAACTAATTGTTTCAATAATGGCATACTTATGGAGATATGTTTGTAAATAATAGTCTATTGAGTGAATCAGTTCTCAGTTGTCAATTATTTATTACACATGTCCATTATTTATTATGTTGAAATGATCTCACGTGAAGATATGAAATCATGATTACATGCATACTTCTTAGTCTAGTTGATTGAGATGTTATGAGAATTGGATGATATGAGTATAGTATACACTACGATGCAATAAGGAATTCATTAAATAAAGATAAGAATATACATTCGGGGACGATGACCGACTTGGGTATTGTCGGTGGACCCTAGAGATGATGATTTCGACTAACAGATTGGGTTACCTGATGGAACCCTCTAGAGACTAGTTAGAAGGTAACCTTTATATGATGACTTTATGTAAAATCGAATGACTCTTGAATTTTTATATATGATATGAAATACGCGCATGAGATGCGTTGTACGCTTGATGATAGAAGGGCCACCTAGGGATACGCTCCCTGCCTAAGAGAGAAACCTCGACTTAAGCAATCAGTTTGTTGAATCGCCTAATGTTTGAAAGCGTGTGCTTGTTTGTCTATTTTTGTCTGTTTAATAATGATTTAAAAATTAGGATGGATTCATTGGACTCGTTGAGCTCATCCAATTTCCTTTCTTTTTCAAGGATGGAAGATTATTAAATGGGGGTATGCTTAGTTATCCTCATATTGATTTGGATGAATGGAATTCTAGCCATCGATGAACATTAATTTTAGTATTCCTCACTATTTGATTCTCTTATGGATATTAGAACCACATGGTTGATGTTTGACCAATGGGGCCTAGACTAATTTAATTGTTTTATGTTTGGCCAATGAGTGTAGACAAGTTCAGTGATTTTGTGGTTTGAATATTTAAAATTTTGAATTAGTATACTTTGATTTTACTAGTGCACTCCCTTGAAATAGAATTAACGATCTTGTAGAATTCTTAGTGTGTGTGTTGATATAAAGTGAGAACTCATAGTGTGTGTGTTGATATAAAGTGACACCCTGAAGCTGGATATTTGAGAAAGAGGAAAAAATGAGTTCAAATTTTGCAAGTATGTTTGGAAATGAAATTTTTTTCAAAATTATCCCTGATTTTTCATTTGAAAAATAAGTTTAATTATTTTAATTTTCTTAACTAATATTTATTACATTATTTACTTATTTATTTAAAAAAAATCGGGATGTTACAACAACTCTAGTTTGCTATGTGTTCTTGAGCCATAAAGGAATATTATTCTTTCTGTGCTTAATAATACATGATTAATTGTTGATGAATGCTACTATTTCAGTTACCTCCATATTGTAAATCATTCGAATTATAACTACAGCCTTTCAAGGGGACATTCGAAGAATATGTGACGATTTTTTTTTGATAGGTAATATGAAGAATGAATTATCTGACAACTTATCCAGGCCAAGAAAAAAGTTTTCTGCTTTACTAGTGCTGAATACTTTCTGTAAATATAATTTTTCCACATTGCTTTGCTTATGTTTCCTTAATTCATTCTCTTCAGTTTACATAATCCTACACATCAATCAAATTAGTCAAAGTGTTGATTGATATGACAACTCCATTAATCCAGTTTGCAGAATTTCTTGGTAACTTTTATGCCTGTTAAATGTGAACAAGTGTAGTGGAGATGTTTAGATAGCCTGCAGGTCTTTGTTGACTCTCTAACCAATTTATACGAAAACCTAACTAAAGATCTAATCAAACTCTTCTCATTACCTTGCCAATAGGTTGAACAAATGCAGTATCCTAGGCAGTAGGCCATTGGATATGTTTAACTTGAGACAATGAAGGGTCCTAGATCCAAAGGGGCACGAGATGCATGCTTGTAATCTTGTATAAATGTTTATCAGTTCGAAGAAAAGAAGAAACAAGGTGTGTGTATATATATATATATATATATATATATATATATATATATATATATATTTTTTTTTGTTTTTTAAGATTCGTAAGAAAGTAAGGTTCACGCTTGGGGTTCATGTTTGAGTTAAGCACATTGCCTATCGAGCATTGAGGTGACACATGTTCACCCACCTCAAGGCGCATGCCTTGATAACAATAGATACATCAAGTATATCAGGCATTTTATGTTTCCAAAAGGTACACGAGTAATTTTGGCCCATCTTACAAGATGAGTCCAGTTAGTTCATGAAATTGAAGTTAAAGATGTATTATGGTACATGAACAAGTGATCCCTAGGATATTCCTTTTTTCGATTGGGTTAGGAACTGGAGTTCTGTCATGTTATTGAGGCTTGTTTTGATTTCTGGTCCAGAGGAGTTATTTGGGTGATGTGTTGAATAAACTTTTTGTGCAGCTGTAACTTTGTTCACTTATTATTGAGTAATATTTTGTCTCTTCTCAGAAGCAAAAGATGATCTTTTATCTTTAAGAAATGTAATATCAAATGGTTGATTTTAAAATAACATGTGGCAGATGGTTGAGGCAGTAACCGCACCTAGCAATAAAGAGAGATAATCGTTGGGGATAGACAAGATATACGAGAAAGGCCAATTAGGGGCACTAGCTGAAAAGAGTAAAATATGGACTATTGAAGTAGCAATGGAGGAGGAAAACTAATAGTATGGATACAGAAAGTTTTTGAGAGGTGGCTTTCTTTTCTTTTTTTTCCTTCCTTTTTTCTTTCCTGTTCCTTTTTTTTTTCCAGCAAGGACAAGGGACAGTGGGGAAAGACAAATGGAATTAGTAGACTTCGGATTTTTTTTTTGTTTTTGGTGTTTCCTTCACTAAGCAAATGCTGTAATTTCTAAAGTTTTGGAGGTTGGAAGAAGTTCAGTTTAATTCATTTTTCGGGTATATGCCAATTAGAGGTAAAATCCCTTAGAAGGATGAAGAAATATTATTCACATAATAGGACTAGCAATCCTGATTGTTGGTTTCCCTGCTGCAGTTCTTGGAAAAAAAAAATCCTCTTTCAAAACATTGGTTATATAAGTCATGCAACAGTGGTAATGGTCTGTAAATGTGTTTAACTTTATTGAGCAATAAGATGTGTAAAGTCACCAATACATTTGGCAAGAAGGCCTCTTTGTTTGGAAGTTGCATATGTGCAGCATAAATATGTCTATTGTTGCATATTAACTAACATGAATATTGAAGAAGATTGTTTGTGCGAGTTTGTTCTATAGTTTGTTTGTTTGATTGCCTTCTTAAAATGACACTTAGTTCTTTTCTTTTTCCTTTTTATTTTTTGGTCATATCATAGGAAACTTCCACTGGACCGTAGAAGATGTTGCCAAATCAATTTGTTGTATGATACTGTCTGGTCCATGCCTAACTGGCTATACACAGGTACCTTCTTTCAATGATATGTCACCTACTGCTTCATTTTCTTAATGGGCTGGTTCAAGTTTAATATCCATCCACTGTGTCAATTTGATGTCTATTCTTCTTTGCATCCACAGACGCTGAATGATTGGTATGATCGAGAGATTGATGCAATTAATGAACCTTATCGTCCAATTCCTTCAGGAGCAATATCAAAAAATGAGGTTTGTTTCAATAAAAGATACAGTTAATAAATATACGCACACTGTTCGCCACTGATTCTAAGCAGCCGGAGTTTTGCTTTTTCTTTAAATGCAGAACAGTCTGCTCTGACGTCCTCTTTCTTATAATATTTTGTGTGCTCTATGTATTATATTTCAGTTTTTTTTTTTTCCTTTTTTTCTTTTCTTTCTTTTTTTTTTTATAAAACATATATTGGTCATTCCAGAAGTATATTTTGGGGACTTGTTTCTATGAATTAGGGAAGCTGTTCAAACCAACATTGGAGAAATGAAGTAAAATTCCTGAATAGTTGTTGTCTAATGTAGATTCTGCCATGCAATGATGAGAGTCCTTTCCAGTTTAGTGGACAAAATACATAACGACCAAATTATGGAGTGATTATGAGAACAACATGTTAGTTTTTGTTATAAAGTGTAACCTTTACAAATTAAATAACTCTATTTTCCAAGGGCAAACTTAACTTGCAATGAAACCACTCTAAAGTGCAATTCATTGCATTTCTCTTAAAATCTGTTGTTTCAGGTAATTACCCAGATATGGTTGTTGCTTTTAGGAGGTCTTGGCTTGGCTGGTCTACTAGATGTGTGGGTAAGTATTATGGAATATACAGTGGTGCCTTCTCCTGAATTTATTTGAACAATGAATAGAGATTTCTAAATCATCTTTCTTTTTAGGCAGGTCATAATTTTCCAGTAATCTTTTATATCGCTGTTGGTGGATCCCTCCTGTCATACATCTATTCAGCTCCACCTTTAAAGGTTGTCATTTTCTGATATATCAGAAAGTTCTTTTTTGTTTAATGATTGAAGAAGATAAGTTTTTACCTATCTGCTTTTTGAATATGTTGCAGCTTAAACAGAATGGATGGATAGGAAATTTTGCGCTAGGAGCAAGCTACATCAGTTTGCCATGGTATGGTATCTTTTTTTCTGTTGGCTTTTCTCTTAAATTGTTGAGATACATTTTGCATGAAAAATATAGAAAAACAAAACACTTCATAATTCTTGCCTTGCTGTTACTAATTTTGTGGGAAACGTAGAGCATCTGTTAGGACGGTCATACTAATAAGTGGAGACACCAAGAATTCTATAATCAGTCATGCATAAGTACTTTGTGCTGCCCAAACTGATAAAAATAAAAAAATAATAATAATAATAAAAAAAAAAGCACAACTAGTCCATTCATTCTACAGTTTACATCCGATCCTTCTAGTCCATTCATTCTACAGTTTACATCCGATCCTCCTCCCTGCACCTTTTTGAGAAAATCAGAACAGAGGTATTCTTGTCAGTTATTCCCATTATAAAGTTGTGAGAAATATGTGTATGGATACGCAAGATAACATTCAATTCTTGGCAGGTGGGCAGGCCAAGCTCTATTTGGAACTCTTTCACTTGATGTAGTTGTACTCACACTCTTGTATAGCATAGCTGGGGTAAGCTCCTCAGCGGCAGTACCTTTGACATGTGTAATCCATAATAAGAAGAAACAAATACTTATGCATGTTAAACTTTATACTTCTCAGCTTGGTATAGCCATTGTTAATGACTTCAAAAGTATTGAAGGAGATAGGAAGATGGGACTGCAGGTTTGTTTAATTATTTATTCATATTATTTGTTTAATATTATCAGATAAACTGTTCCGATCTAGTTGGTTTACAATTTTGTGGTTTTCTTTGAACAGTCACTTCCTGTGGCTTTTGGCATTGATACTGCAAAATGGATATGTGTTGGTGCCATTGACATCACTCAACTATCTGTTGCTGGTAAGTTTTTTTTTTTTTTTTTTTTTTTGTTGATTTAGTTTCCCAGTGCACATTCCCTTCTTTTTTTATTTGTGCTTCTATTTTTAAAAATTTCATGCTTAACTTTTTTTTTTTTTTTTTTGAAAAAACTTGTTGAATCAATTATTTGATTATTAAGATATTAATAGTTGTCTTATTGATTGAGATATCAAGACCTGTCATACATGAAACTATTGTTTGTTCAATAGAATATGATGAAACTTTGGTAATTTAGAACTTAACTAATGCATCAAATGCCTGATTACTGTCATTATTGTCCTTTTCATTGTTCCATATATTGTGTTTCGCATGGTGATGATTATTCCTACGAATTGTTTTGTTAATTTTTTTTTGTTCTTTATATTATAGGCATATATAATGCAGTTATACAATAACAAATCATCAATTTATTCTTTAGATCCTTTTTTATGCTTGATATAGGTCCACCGTCTATTCGTCTAATATCAAGCTTGGTATTGGACAACTAGCTCTACTACTAAATTGATATTGGAATAGTTCTAAATGTTGATGCTGGAATGCAGGATATCTTGAGGTGAAAACTGTAACTAGTGTCATGATAGGATGGAATTTTAATGAATGTCGAAGCATTAAAAGTTGTATTGCTTTGGGAAACTGCAATAACATTATGTGGAATTTGTTAGATATATTAGGCAAATAAAATAGAAAATTAGCCAGCTCATACAAGTGATACATCCAATATGTACTCAACTCAGATTTACTAAGCTGTTTTTTGAGCTACATGGGATCAGCTATATGAATCAGCTTCCTCTACTCTACTCTATCGAGAGCTGAGTTTGCATTCTGATAGGTCCTAACTATACCGGTTCGTTAACAATACTTAGGTTAGTTATATGATTAGTATAATAATGTTCAATAGTGGTTTTTGGCTTATCAATCTGTTCATTTGAGTGAATTGTATTTGGCGAGTCTAGCCTTCTCAAACACTGTATTTCTTAATAACATTCTGATTTCTCAATTTGGGTTCTTATCAAATTGGTATTAAAGCTGTTTTGGTCTACAACTCTACATGACTTTTTTTGACAATGGATGCTCTCCTCAATAATTTGGAGAAAGCATGAAAGAGATGAAGAAGGAGCTGCAGCTGTTGCAATTGAATCAAACACTGCAGATGGTGGCTCAAAATATGGCTAAAGTGCAGCTATTCATGTAAGAAATGCAACAATCTCCGCGCTTATTATCTTAGGCACTCTCAACTGGAAAATCGAAGGTAGAGAACCAAGTGGAGCAGCTCAATCGCATTTCGACCATCTTGGAGGATCATAACAGTGGATTTGATCAATCGAAGATCAAAGACGTCAAGATCATCACAATAGATTCTAGAAATAAATCTGGTTTTGAAAATTTGATCCAAGGGGCTGCTTTGATTCAAATAGCTGTGAACTTGATCACCAATATTGTTGATTCAAAGGTTGTCGTTGACAAGAGGTTCTCTTGTCCAAATGGTCAGATTAACATCAAGCTAGGGTCAACTATGGAGAAGAAAGTGAAACCACAGATCACGTGATTTGTTCACTGTTCACCAAGGAGTTGCAGTGTGCCTTACATGTTGTGATTCCCGACCAGGATGATCAGATCATAGGGAGAATGAAGCTGCGAAGCCTCTTGATTCAATTCATCTGTCATGCAGAATCGTTAGTCTCAAGTGAAGAAGATGGGAAGTAGACAGACTGCCAAACCTTTTCCAGTGTCAAAGAAGAAGAACAAGAAGGAGAAGTAGAAGAAGAAGAAGAAATGGTGGAGGAAGAAAATGACAATGAAGAAGACGAAGCAAACCATCACGAAACTGATGATAGCTAGCAATCGTTTAATTCTCCGTGCAAGTCCAAACCACAGACAAAAAACAACAATGGCGGCCTCATATGACTACGATGATGCTTCTGGCTATGATGATATCGGTGAAGGCTACCGACAACAACAGCAAGACTTAGGTTTCAATCTGCATGTCATTCTGGACTTAGTGAATACCTTCATGTTTCATCTGCACCAACACATAAGGGAGGAATGCCTGCAGGTTCCACCAGATGTACGACAACTCGCCTCATAAATTGATAATTAGTTGTTCAAGGAGAGTCCATGGCTGCCAGTGGATGTGGTTGTTCCATACAACAGTCATGATCATGTTTTATGCTTGTAGTATTAGGAGATGGGGTTTCAGCATCAGTACGAGGTTATCACCAATGCTGAAGCAGTGGATCGATTCTTGGCATAATTACTCTAGCTTGTTTCAGGTGGTGTTGCATGGGGCGGTGCATCAGTTGATGAACTAGTGATTGTGGGATATGGTGTATCCTCAGCAAATTTGAACTAGTTTCGAGCTTGTCTCCTCTAGATTCGGTCAAGTCCATCAATCCTCTCTTCCACATCATACAAATCTTCCCTTACAATAACTTCATTCGCATGCTTCGCTTATGCCTGAAGCTCCTTTCATTCTTTTTATTCTTGGAGGAATCAAGATTATTATGTTGCATCTCACGTTTGATTGCAACTATGTGAAAAGCATTAAGATCTCATTTGCATCGGTAGGGTTTGCATACGGTTCTTTTTGCTTATATTATGCGTGTGCTCTTTATTCAAATTAAGACTCCCTGCTTCCTTGGATGATTTTTGAGGTTTGGTTGAGGTTTTCGATGAAATTCTAATGTTTAGTTCTAGAAAACAATAGGAAAAAAAAAGCTATAGAGCTATTTAGCATTGGTTTAAAAAAAAAAAAAAAAAAAGGTGCTCCTTCAACCTTGAGGACAAGGTTGTTTTTGGCAGGAGAGTAATGATTGGTCCTAATATAGTGGTTAGCTAATAATACTTTGTTTAGTTATAATATAGCATAAATAATGTTTGATAATGACTTTTGGATTATAAATCTATTTGGAGAGTCTGGCCCTCTTGAATTAGTAGTTCTTAGTTACTGTTACATTGCATTTCTTAATAACTTTCTGATTTCTCAATTTGGGTTCCTATCACATTCATATTATAAGTAGATAAAGCTTTCTTTATATCTATTTCCATGTTATTTTTTGTCTACCTCTAGCTCTGTTGTTATTATGACTAGTGTCAATAAGTCACTTTTCCTAACTGATGCATCTAACGACTTACGTGTTATGTGTCTAAAACACCTTAGTTGGTTCTCTGTCATGTTATTTCTAACGGTGTAATGGATTTCCAATACCTAAAATTTTCCCCCTATGGTATCTTATGATTTCCATTCTTCACTATCTCTTGTTTCCACTGCTAGTAAGATTATATTTAATACCTTTAGTCTTAGCCATACTAATCTTGAAACCCTTTTGACAACCACAACATAGCTCTGTTGGTTTGGTACCTGTCCCTCTCCCTTGAGATGGGGTTTCAAGTCTCCACCTGGTTGGAGTTGAAAAGAAAATCTTGAAACCTTCAGTTTTTCAGAGCCTCTCTGTAGACCTCTAGCTTAGCATTTACTCAAGTCTCCACCTGGTTGAAGACATACATTTTATATACATCATATATATTTATATAACTTCTAATTTTCTAACCATGTGTATGCAATACTGTTTTTTTTGTATAATTGGATTAAAAAAGATTAAAGGGGTGGTCATAATTACAATTCTTAGAAATCACTCTGTGGGTTAGAATATGATTCTACATGTTAATGCAAGCTTCAAAAGTTTAACATGTAAGACTATGATGCAAGTATGGGAAAGGTGGATTTGGCAAGCCTTACACCGCTTTTGGAGAGGTTGCTTCCCATACCTTGAACTTGAGGCTGACTGATTTTTGGGGAATATCGCTTTCATCAGACCAAGGTGCAATCTCTATTTGATAAAAATAGCGTATTTCGCTCCTACACAAATTCTTTTTGCAACCCTCAAAAGCAACTAGGTACTTAACAAACATGTGAAACTTTGAAAATTAATGAAAAAGCTTAATAATTTAAGGCAATATCAGGAAAATGATCTAAGATCAAAATCTAATAGTGGACTTCTCACAGAACGCACAAAGACGTTGAAATTCCCTTACACACCATAAGAACTTTTAGAAGTGGACAATTAGGGGAGAGTGTGCGTTATGTGATCTTGTCACTTACTCCCACACATTATTTGAGATACAGGTGGAAGTTTGGTGCTTTAGAAGTTAATTTACTATAAAGAAAAGGGCAAAAACACATTATTTGAGATACAGGTGGAAGTTTGGTGCTTTAGAAGTTAATTTACTATAAAGACAAGGGCAAAAACACAAAAATATCCCTAAGGTTCATTCTCCTGCCATCTCAATTTTGTTGATTAGCCCTTTTGCCTCTTCAGTTATGTTGCCTTTATGGGCTGTCTTACATCCTAAGCATTTTTGGATTTGAAATTTCATTAGGAACTTTTCTAGGCTACAAAATTTTCACAAGTTGTTGCATTAAAATGTGTCGGCCTATCCAGTTTCATGATCCAGTCTGACTCTCATGTTTACATGAATTGGTGGTTCTTGCAGGTTATCTTCTGAGTTCTGGAAAACCTTACTATGCCTTGGCCCTTCTTGGTTTGATAATCCCACAAGTAATTTTTCAGGTAAACGGAGTATCTGCTACACGTAAATTGCTTGAGCATGGTTTTTGGTTCATCATTGCATCAGGAAGCCCTGTTTATTCTCAATTGCCCCAATTTTTCATTATTACATACAACACCTTGTGCTGCATTTGGTACATATTTGTCATTTTCTATTGCCATTGGAAGCAGACGTTTACCAAAAGAGGTTTCCTGTTGGCCCTACTTGTGAGGTCCATCATTTAAAAGCTAATAAGTTCATTGTCAAAGTTCCATGTCTGCTATTGTCGGTCTCATTAGTGTCAACTGTTAAGTTCATCTTCAAAACTCCATTTTGGAATCATGTTTCAACATCTTTTACATATGCTGGCTCTTCATATGTGATACTTGTGGCATCTGAAAATAATTTTGTATAATTTGCAAATAAAACAGATTTCATGTTTCAGCAGCATTTGAATGTCTTTTACTAATTTATACGGATGCTTTGCAGTTCCAGTACTTTTTAAAGGACCCCATCAAGTATGATGTCAAATACCAGGTAATTCTTTGTAGTCCATTAGTAGAACTGAGACTTTTATGCATTTTATATTACCACTGAATCTGAGAGTTCTAGCTTTTATGTGGAATCGTAGGAATCTATGTTAACATCTGCTGTCACATGCAAGCCCATGTATATTATTAAACATGTACCAAGCTGGCAAATAAGACAACAAAAGTAATCCAAATGTCTAGAATGTGGAACAAAAGAAAGAACAAGGCTAAGAGAAACGTTGTACGGAGAACTATAGATGGTCAAGTTGGCAGGTGTTAGGGCTCTCTGCAATTTCAAAATTAACTGTTGCATTTACATATCTAACTTTGTTTTCTGTATATATGATATAGTTTTTGCAAATTCTTATACCTAGGCTTACCTATAAGCAGTAATTGGGCACTTCTTTCCCACAGCAGTGAGATGATCTAGTAATTTGAGTGTAGTCTATCCATATATTGAATGATACCTTTTTCATATCTAAATCCATTTTAATTTGAGTGTAAAACTTAGGTGGTTATATCATTTCAAGTGGATTCCAGACCCTACTGTTTTGGTCATTCCTTGTTCCTACACTTCCTATGCATTTCTCTCCTGGTCATTCACAACAATAGAAATCAGGGTAGGTTAATATGCTAGAGGGTCTGTAAAAGCGAAACTCATATCCAGTTTGTGTCATCTACTCAGACCTTGCAATGGGTTAATTATTTTATTATAAAGGTGGGAGTCCAAGTGTGACATTACCTGCATTGATGGGTAGACTGCTGAACAAAGATATTGTTACTTTCTATATAAAATGTTAGATGGCCTGATAATTGATGCCCATGAAAACTTGTGTCAATGGTAGCATGCAGTATCCACCATTTCATCCTGCTGAAAACTATGAAGAGAATGCCATTTTGAAGTTGACAACAGATGATGATTAGTAGACATCTCAGTAGGATTTAGTTGCTTATTTTTTGTAGGATTTTAATTGGTTTATTTCACTAGGATTTTGGATTCCGACTTACACTAGGATATGAATTAGTGTTTTGAATTTCTATTAAAAATGAGTTTGTAATAGAATTAGCATTTGTTGATGATGGACTATAATATTTGATTGTTAATTCCTTCTTGCTCCTCTATCTCTTCTTCTTCTTCTTCCAATTCAATTCACAGGCCAGTGCACAGCCATTTCTTGTGCTGGGTATTTTGGTGACAGCCTTGGCAACTAGCCACTGATCCCTCAGAACATGTCTAAGACACAGCAGCTCAGGGTTATGGCAAAGAGTTGACAACCTTAGCTTGGTTGAGATAGAGCTGGAGGAGAAATAGAGGTTAGGGTATCTACCACTAATTTTGTATGGTTGAGTTGACGTGTACAGATTTACAGAAAGTGAACTAAAAAGATAAAACAACCTGATGAGAATTGTAAGTCTCGAAAGAAAATATTTCATTCAATAGTCTACTAGCTTTGATAAAGGTACTCTCTGTTGATGTTTTTATAGAGTGAAATACTGCTCTGTTTCTTCTTTTCCATATAAACCACACACTAATCGGAGACCCCGAGAGAAGAGCATCTCCTACTCTATTTGAGCAAAAGATTTGCAATGTAATTCAACTTTTCTTCTAATGAAGTCTCAGACAGAGACCTTGACAACAGGTGAAATAAACCAAAACACTCAAAGAGAACAGACATCGGAAAAAACAAATATATGCAATAAGTTCTCCTTATCATTATCACACAGTTGGCAAATTGGGTCCACTGATTTTTTAATTTAATTTTATTTTTTAAGCAGAATATCTATTGTAGGAAGGAAATCACTAAGGATTCTCCTGTTCTCCATAGTTTTTCAGTTTACTGGGAATGCTAAGTTTCCAATATTTATTCTTTCCCAGTTGCAGGCTCTTCTGCATTCAATGCTAAGAAGAACCTGCATCTTTACCTCCAATCAAGCCATTTTTTGTTAGTTGCAATGCAAGACTATATCCGCAGATCTCACAGACTATATCCCAAATTTGGTTCGGTACCAAATCAGCATATCCTCCCCTATATAGGGAGACATAGGAACGGCTTGGATCAATTAGACATCCTCCCAAGAAAAAGTAGACTTAATAGTCTTTTTTTTATCAACCACCTCCCATTCTCCTGAATGACATCAGCAACTTCGATGAAAGTGCAAAGATATGTGTGGTAGGATCTTAAAAGGTGATGGGGCTAGGAACCCAAGAACCACCCCATGTATTAATTTGCTGTCCATTTTTAACTCTATTGTTAATATCCATCAATTCACGCCTTATATATATTGTCGGATCTTTATTTAACAATTATAACTTTTGAATTAAATGGTTTTTACTTTTTATTATAGTAGTTATAATTTCAGGTCAAATGGTTTTTAATATTATTAAGGGGCCAAAGAATATTAATTTTCTCTTAATTACCTAATCTTGCACTAAGGGCAACTTTAATTGTTAGACTGTCTTTGATTTTGATATCTTTGCTACGTAATTAATTCATTAAACTGTTATTTATTAGACTAGCTCTCTTAATCCTTCACAGTTTATTAGATTGTATTATATGAGATTTATAATCACATCATCCCGTTATTTAAACTATTTATAATGTATAATTTATACAATATATATATATATATTTGTAATGCATGTTATTCACATTTCAAATTATTTATTTTTTTAAATATCACTTTTTATTTTTTAAAAATTAATTAAAAATATTATTAAAATTTTAATGTCCTTATTTTTATTTTTCAAAGAAATATTATTTATTTTAATAAATAAATAATTTTAAAAAAATTATATATATATATATATACATCATTTATTTAAGTGAAGTGTCACTACATAAAATATATACACATAATTTATTGACATATATACACGTAATAAATAAATTTAGATATCACACGTAAATAAAATTATGTAACATTTAATAATTAACGACATTATATTATAAAATGATGACTAACTACTATGAGACTTAAATATGCTAATTTTCATATTCGTTATCATTAAATTGTGCTCAAATATGGTCTACTAAGTTTTAAGCGAAGATGATGATGCACTTTTCGATCACGCAATTCTACGTTCCTTTAAAGGTATTGTTTAAAATTTGTGTTGCTCTCGTAATTAACATTTATCGTTGCTTCCCTTCAACATCATTTTAATTTGTGATTGTATTTCCTTCATTCTCAACAACCGTATTATGCAATATCATGCACGCGTACATTATATCCTTTAATTTTTCTTGCTCCAAAATCGAGCAGGGCCCCGTACAATGGCCCAATAAGATTGAAGTACATCAAATGCTCATTGAACTTCTTTTTTTGTAGCCTCTTGCATTTGCTTAAACTTGATCTTTTTCGAATATTTGGGATATGAATAACTTTTAGCAAATGCTGTGCACTCTGGATATATATCATCAACAAGATATTACCCTTTTGTGTAATTAGTGTCATTGATAATGAATTGTATATCTGGAGTGTATCTATGTAGGACACCATTAAAAAAAGGACTTTTATTGAGCACATTTATATAATTGTTCGTCCTTGCAACTCTAAAGAATGCATGTCATATCCACAAGTCTGCAGAAGCCACTACTTCTAGCATGATTATCGAAACTCATTGATCACCTCAAGTAAATTGACCTTTTCAAGCAACTGGGCAGTTTCTCCAATACTAGTGAATGCAACCTATGTTTCCAAGCATGCTTGAAAATTTATGACATTTTGAATACAATTGAAGTCAACGTTGAACGTCTTCATTATTTGGTCTTCTAAGATATCTGTGTTCAAAAATATTAACCACACTTCGACAAAACTTAAATAAACACTCAATTACAATTCATTCACCAATCCTTAAGTACTCATTAAAATAATCGGTCGGTGCCGCATTAGCTAATTTTCATATAGCAACAATGTGTTTCTAAAGTAGGGATAGGCCTTATTTACCAATTGTATCATATCTTAATTGAAAATATTTTGAATTATTTTGAAGAGCATCTATAATGTGCAAGAACAATGCCTTGTTCGTTCAAAATCTTCGTCAAAACATAGTAGCATAATAAACTAGTTCATCGACAACATTATTTTTTCATAAGTCATTCATGTCCTGCTTCACAATATTGATTAAAATGCTTTCATCCTCTTAGACAATTGCTATATGCTTTATTTTCAAGTTGTTTTTGTCACTCCAATAGCAAGAAACACATTTTCTCTTTAGAATCATCTAAATACTCATTCATTAAAAATCGTTATAACATTCACCAAATTTATAGAAATCTTTAAATGGATAGTTTTCAACAACTAGTTTTTAGTGACTAATTTATAATGACTAGTTTCTAAAGACTAATTGTTAATCGAAAGTTTTCAACGTCTCGTTTTTAACAACTAATTAGAAATAAAAGAATAAATAATTTGCACAAGAGTTAATAATTAAAAAATTAATAAAATAATTATTAATTAAGGTAACTACTACATATAAATTTTTTGTTGACTACGAATTACTATATTTTCTTTTTATAACATTGCAAATCATATGATGGTCCTCAAGTTGTTCGGGATTCATATGACTCGTATCAATCGGCAAAATTTGATGATCAGTAGCTACTTCATATGATTGTTACAAATTTTTCATCTTAGTATATTTTCCATTTCTCCATTGAACCATTTGTTCCAACTTTTCTTGCTTATCTATTGTAATAGATGTACATGTCACCTTCTTTTTTCCCTTTTTCTTTGCCTTTTTCCTTTTCTCTTTGAGACCTTTTGACTGATCAGACGAACTTCAATTATGTTATTATCAACCTATTGACTTATATATCATTTGATGAAGACATGTAGACACCAAATTCATTAATTCGTGTTTTTTTCCTTGGTCAGTGCTGACCAGTATTTAATCTCTATTTGGAATTATCTTTTAGGTTCACCCAAATATCATTGTGGGTGAAATGTTTCTTAAGTTGGTGATAGTATATAGCTCGAGCACATTCCATTAATCAGTTATCATTCCAACCACCGTGGTGCTCTGCTAAAAATTTATTGTACACTTGATTAAATTCATTAACAGCAAGAAAAAGTCATAACTAGTGTTTCTTAATAGAATTTGATCTTCTAGGTGGACTAGACTGGCGATTTGCATTAAAGTACTTGGTAATTCGTTTCCAAAATATTTTGTTGCTTTGTCTATTGCCAACAATATTATCAATTGAAATAGTTAACCAAGCACTTACAAACACATGATCATCTTCCATACTAAGTGGTTGATGCTTCTTAGCAACATCTTCACTTGGGTCCTCTAAATTAATAATTTTCTCATTTGTTGGTATTATTAAAAATGTAAAAAATTTAGAATCAGAAATGGAATCCATCTTGATTAAACTTTTAGGTTGCGCATGGAAATACAGATCTAAATTTTTGGGCAATTAAAAGATAAATGATGATTTGGAATTAATACTAAAATAAGGAGAAAACGTATTTGGTGACAGATACACAAGAAAAGAAATTGAAATTGTTGTTAATTTTGGACATTAAAATTGAGGTAAATAAAAGTTTGGGGATTTGAAATATTTGGAAGATGAAAGTTTTATATTTGTGGTGAAAAAATGGATAGAGAAATATTTTAAAAATTTTGTAGATTATTAATGTTTGAATGTGATGACGATGAATAATTACTAAATAAATCCATTGTATAATAAAATAAAATAAAATATTTGTAAATTTTGAGAAAATGAAAGATTAAAAGTGGAAAAACATTTTTCAAGAAAGAATGGATAATGAAAGTTGTTGGTGAATGAATGAAATTTTTTAGTTTAATGAAAATAGTATTTATAATTTTTTTAAAATATTGAATAAAAATTATAAAATTATAAAATTATAAAAATTTAATAAAAATAATAATAAAAATAATTTGTTTACTAATCGTTGCACATTAAAAAAAAGACGACGACTATTATTGTGTTTTAAAAAAATTAGTATATTTTTAGGTTATTCTAAAAATCTTTTCAACTCTCAATTTGAATGAGACTCAATAACGTATTATCTTTTAAACAGGGCTATTGTAACGACCCACATTTTTAACATCGGAACGACGGGTCCGACATACATGTACTCAATGTATTTTTTGAAATTATAATGAGAAAATACAAGATTTTTCCCTATTTTTCTCAATTTTGGATGAATTATTAAAGAAAATAGAAATAATTCGAGAAAATACAATTTTAAGGAGAAAACAC
>JAJIYU010004473.1:0-24213 GCA_030144865.1 Tinospora cordifolia | reverse complement strand
TTGGAGTTCTAGTTGTAAAATGTCAACAAAAGATGTGTGAGAGTAAAAATTGACATTTAAAATGATCAAATAGATCCAATAGACAGATTCAGTCACCAGAGAGTGTGGGGGCTGCAAAGGATCACGTCGGATCATTGGCCTATCATGCTAAATACAGAGGAGATCAAAAGGGATGCAGCGCCATTTAGGTTTGAGAATGCCTAGCTTAAGTATCCAAAAGTCAAGGAATTAATGCGACAGGAATGGGAGATGGATACCAGTATGGGCTGGGTAGGTTACAAAACAATGTTAAAGCTCCAAAACTTGAAACAAAAGCTTAAGCAGTGGAGGATTAGCCAAGGAGTAGGAGGTACAAGCCCGGCAAAAGGAACTGTTGGAAAAATTGGTAACCCTGGACAGAAGAATGGAGATAGAAGAGGATTCATCTCTGTGGGAGGAGCGGAGGCAGTTGATTGGGGAAATTCAAGTTTTGGAAAGCAAACAAGAACGAAGATGTTGACAATGGGCTAAAATGAAGTGGGCCAAAGAAGGAGATGTCAACACCAAATTCTTCCACCGAGTGCTATCTCTTAGAAAATCCAGAGCTACTCTTACAAAATTAGAAGATCGAGAAGGAAATCTAATAGAAGAAATAGAGGGTATTCAGAACACGATCATGGATTACTTTGCCAACCTGTTCCAAGAAAAATCTTGTCGGAAATGGGAAGTTGAAAAGGTCTTCAATGGAAACGGATATCAGAGGAGGAGAGGAACTGCTTGGAGCGTAACTTTGAAGAAGAGGAAATAAAAGCAATAGTTTTCAGCTTTGATGGTAACAAGGCTCCGGGCCCAGATGGATTCACCATGACATTCTTTCAAGATGAATGGGACACATTCAAACATGACATTTGTGACTTCTTGAAGGAATTTCACATTGATGCACTGATTAACTGGAGGGTAAATGAGACATACATATGTCTCATCTTAAAGAAACACAACTCTATGAGAGTGGAAGATTTCAAGCCTATCAGTTTAACAACAAGCCTATATAAGATAATAGCCAAGACTCTAGCAAATAGGCTAAAGGTAGTTCTGTCCAAGATAATAAGTGAGCATCAACTTGCTTTCATCAAGGATAGGCAGATAACAGATGCAATTCTGATAGCCAACAAACTGATAGAAGAATATCGAGTCAATAGCAAAGAGGGTTGTTGCTGAAAGTAGACTTTGCTAAAGCCTATGACTCGATAAGGTGGAGCTTTTTGGATTTTGTTCTTTAGAAACATGGCTTGGGGGATAGATGGCGTAGATGGATACAAGGATGTATTCAAACAGCGAATTACTCAATCTTTATTAATGGAAGACCGCGAGGCAATACTACTGGGCATAGAGGTCTTCGGCAGGGGGATCCGCTGCCTCTGTTCTTGTATACGATTGTTGTTGATACTTTTACACGTATTATTGAGAAAGCTAGTCAGGAAGGAATGATGCAGGGCATGCGGGTAGGTAAAGACAAGATTCAGTTAACCTATCTCCTCTTCACTGATGATTGTCTAATTTTTATGCAAAAAAATTAAACAGATTTTCACACCATAATGGATTCTCTACAAACTTTCTGTTTTCTGATGGGGTTGAAAATAAATAGGGCCAAAAGCCAATTATTGAAAACCAATACCTGCCAGGAGGAAATGAGGAAAATGGCTGAGGATATGGATGTAGCCGCGGGGGAGTGACTGTTTATGTACTTGGGAATGCCTCTGGGGGGGAATCCATTCAAAATTGATTTTTGGGACCCAGTCATTCAAACCATCAAAAGGCAGACTGTTGGATGGAAAAGAAGTTACCTATCCAAAGGGGGCCGATTACTTCTTTTGAAAACAATTTTAGAGGCCTTGCCAACATATTACATGTCCATCTTCAAATTACCAAAGAAAGTGGCTGCAATGATTGAAAAATAGATGCGAAACTTCCTTTGAAACATGAGGATTCTGAAAAGGGACAGAATAGGGTCAATTGGGGCCAGGTTTGCAAAACAATCCAGAATGGAGGTCTTGGTATAGGGGGAACGATTAGGAGGAATGCCGCGTTAAGGGCAAAATGGTTATAGAGAATGATGGACAAACTAGCATCAATACAGGCCAAGATAGTTCAAAGTATACATGGCTCAAAAGCTTTCGGAAGAGAAGCTGGGTTGAATAAAAAATGCAGCTATAGATCTCCTTGGAAGGACGTTTATAACCTCTATGGTCAGTTTAGGCCTCACATATGATGGAAGATTGGAAGAGGGGACCAAGTGAGCTTTTGGGATAATGTTTGGTGTGGTCAAGAAAAGTTGAAAGATGCCTTCCCTTATATTTATGGCCTCTCTCTGAAGAAAGACAATTCGGTTGCTACCTTCGGACTTGTGACACTGGAGGGAATAGGCCTCAGTGGGGTTGGAATCTACACCTACATAGAAATGTAGGAGAGGCTCACTTGGAAGAATTAAGTGATCTGCTCAATAGACTGCATGGATTTCATCTTTATGGGACAGAGGATGAAGATAGACCTGTTTGGAATGGAGGAGCAATCACTACTTTCTCGGTGCAATCTGCCATGGAAAATTGTCAAACTAGCAGAGATAACACACAAGCATCCCAACAGATTTCATTTGGAAAACAAAAGCCCCTTAAAAGCAAAGATTCTTGTGTGGCTGATTAGTCTTAACAAGCTAAAACCCATGAAAAATATCAAAAACGTCTTCCCTCATACACGTTAAACCCATCTATATGTATTATGTGTAGGAACAACGTGGAGACTATTAAGCACTTGTTCAAGACATGCAAGGTGACAGCAAAGGTTTGGTGACAATGGACCCAATAACACAACATAATCTGCCCTCCATCTGAAGAAAATCTGTTTCAGATTCCAGGTGCAGTAGAGATGACTCAAATCCGTCAATATTGGAAGGTGATTTTGGCGGCAATCTGGTAAGCTATTTGGGAGGAGCGAAACAACAGATTGTTTTTGGACAAGGAGGTGTCGGCTAGAATGATATGGGATAGATCCAACATTTTGTTTGCTAGTTGGATCTTTGGTTCTAAATTAGGAAAGGGATGTAATTTTGGTGATTGGATATGTAAAGAGGGGGCTATATTATAGTCTCTTACAATATGTAATTAAGTTCGGATATCTCATCCGACATTTTGTACTATCTTTTATTATTAATATAGTTTCTGTTTCTAAAAAAAATGATCAAATAGAAAAATTGGTAGTAAAGAAAGCTAGAAAAAGTAGGAGATTTGGAAGTTGTTCTGTTTTATTCTTTCTAGTGAGGTGGGATAGGGTTTGCCAAGATCTTCAAAGTGGAGGCCCGGGGTGGGAAACTTGAAGATGAGGAATGAAGCCTTGATGGGTAATGGATGTGGTGAGATCAAACTTGGAAGCTTTGTGGGCTAGAATCATTAGCAACGTTTATGGTGGCCAAGAAAATGGAGAGACGCTATAGTTAACCATGTGTTTACATTTAGATCCCCATGGAAGGTCACTCATAAAATCTACCCTTCCTTCACCCCCCATACGAGATGGAAGGGTTGGGCAATGGTAAAAATGTAAAATTTTGGGAGGAAGCTTGTTGCGGCATGTTGCTCTTCAAGGAGATGTTTTTAAGTTTGTACAGAATATTTGAAGGGCATCACGAGACAATTTTAGACTTTATAGTTTATGATGGGAATGAGGAAGGAGGGACATGGGTGTGCTTACAATAACTAGGAACTTCTCTGAAAACAAAATGAATGAAGTTTCCATTCTTCTCGAAACGATTGATCAGTTTCAACAATGGACGTGGAAGATAGAGCAGTGTGGTTAGACGACTCTTAGAACACTTTTTCAGCCAAGACCTTCTACCAAATCCTAGTCAGAAACAACAACAGCCCCCTTGCTAGTGCCTCCTTCATATGGACAAACCTAGCCCCCATCAAAGCCAAAATTTTGGTATGGATATTAATTAGCCTTAAAAAATTTATCTATAAGAAAACACTCAAAGAAAACTGGCTAACCATACCCTACGTCCTTTTGTTTGTGTCCTTTGTATGTTGCTGAGGAATCCTCCATGTTTTCATGCACTGCCGAATTTTGTTAGAGATATGGAACAACTGAAGGACCAAGTTGCCAAGTCTCTTGGTGCCATCTACAAAAAAGTTCTTTTTGAAGTCCCCTTAGACATTATTAGAAGATCATCGTTTTTGCAGTTTGGTACACATTATGGGAGGAAAGGAATGCCATAATTTGTAGGAACAGATATTGATCCATGGAGCTTATGTGAGAGATATACCAAATTTTGTTCGCTACACGAGTTGTAGTTACTAGGCTAGCGAGGGGTTTAATTTTGTCCCAGTTACAAATCCATTGTCCAAAATCTATACAAATTCATTCTTCTTCTTCTTCTTTTTTTTTTTTTAAGATATTTAAACTGATCATTTGTAATGAAAAATAAAATAAACTTTTGGATGACATTGTTGGAACTTTGGCAAAAGAATTTTCCAAGTGGACTTTTAAAAGCTTTTTAATTATACGAAAGGTACACAATTTCAAGTTAAGAAATAAAGTAGGAAATATCAAGAAATAAAAGCTTAAGTGGTGACTATTAATTATACTTGCAAATTGTTTCATCGAGGTAGCAATTTGCAAGTATAATTACATCACTTAAACTTTTATTTTCATTATATGAAAGATAATTTTAAATTAACAAATCATGTAGGAAATATCAAGACGTAAAAGCTTAAGTGGCGACTATTAATTATACTTGCAAATTGCTACATTGATAAAGTGTTTAGGATGATTAAAATAGTAATTTTTTTCGAATGAAAACATAGATTATGTATATATCTAAGTATGAAGAAATGATTAGTGGGATGAGATACCCTAATGATCTTACAAAGAGTCCAAAATATTGTGTCTACCAAGACACCAAAACTATAGCCAAGAGAGAGAGCTTACAAGCCGAGATCCATGTTGGAAACAAAACAGTGGATCTCTCCTAAATCTTGTCAAAGTTTACAGGTGGCCAACCAACACAGTAATCCATTGAGTCATCCTCCACACACCAACTCGATGAATCATTGGTAAGCCTAACATTATCCTTGTCGGGACCTCTTCCCTAGGGCGAAGGACGAACCGACTGGCACAGTGCCCTGACAAACCCGCCCGCAGGCCGAGCTTACCAAGACACTGTTAAGCCTCATCTTTCAACACAGCCCACGCACTATCAGAGTAATCACAGGAAATGCAGAAGAAATTTAACACATGAACACCAATAAAACTTGATATTTACAAAAATGGGTCATCAAAACATGTGTAGCAACGGGAGTGACTAATCCATTATATACAAGCTTTTCTCACCCCTATACATAGTTTCTAACCCTCAAAACACAAAACAGAAAAGAAAATATGAAGAAAACCAACCAAAAAGAGTAAGAGAGTGCAGCTCTACGCGATGACCACTCCCTTGCCCTTATTCGCGGCGGAAGAACCTGAAAAGTTAGAGTAGTGAGCCTAATTGTCCATGACGGCTCAGTGAGTAATGCAGTCTAATTCATAACTTAAAACAAGCACTCCACAAATAAAACATGTGCCATGAATGCATGAACAATAGCATTATGCAGGTGAATGCAATAGTAAACACAATTTAAATCCATAATGCAGTCGTGCACCTTTGTTCAAAAACATTTAAATAGTGAAAACATTCGTCGAGGCTTGCAAGCCCTCCAAGGCGGCTAAAAATCTACTCGAGCGGGTTACAGACAGTTAGGCGTATCGTGTCGACTTCGATTAGGACTTATTGCTATTGCCATCATCGTAATGACCAACCAGGACTTATTGTCGTTGCCTTATCGTGACGACCCGATTAGGTCTTATTGCTGTTGCCATCATCGTAGGCCCATAGAACCCCCTCAGCGGGAATTCTGTGCTAGGGGGTCACCTCTCGGGGTCGTATGAGAGACTGACACAACTCACCCTAACCCTGTACCGTCAGACCTCGAGACTCGGTGCACTTTTCATTTAAAACCCATTTAAAAGAATGCAGATTCATCACAATATGTAATCTCATTTTCATAATGCACAGAATAACAAGCTCTAAGAAATGAGTTAGAAAACACTACTCACTGAGCCACCGTGGACAATTGGGCTCACTGCTCTAGCTTTTCAGGTTCTTCCGTTGCAGACAAGGGCAAAAGAGTGGTCATCGCGTAGAGCTGCACTCTCTTACTCTTTTTGGTTGGTTTTCTTCGTATTTTCTTTTCTGTTTTGTGTTTCGAGGGTTAGAAACTATGTATAGGGGTGAGGAAAGCTTGTATATAATAGATTAGTCACTTCCGTTGCTACACATGTTTTAATGACCCAGTTTGGTAAATATCAAGTTTTATTGGTGTCCATGTGTTAAATTTCTTCTGCATTTCCTATGATTACTCTGATAGTGCGTGGGTGGTGTTGAAAGATGAGGCTTAACAGTGTCTTGGTAAGCTTGGCCTGCGGGCGGGCTTGTCGAGGCACTGGGCTAGTCGGTTCGTCCTTCGCCCTAAGGAAGGGGTCCCGACGGCGTTGGTATCAGAGCCAGGTTTTGCCAATTGAGGAATAACAATTGCTATTAACCTAGTAGACATAGCCTCAGTCATAGCCACAGTCGCAGACACAAAGAGGTTATCGCAGTGGGCCCCAGGGCCTGACCCACAGTTCGGCCGACCCATGCGCCTAGAAGGGGGTCCAACCCCTTTTCCTTGTCTTTTGCGCGAATTTTTGAGGAATTTTGGCAGATTTTTGGCAAATTTCCACCTACAAAACCATGGGAGTTCATAGTTTGAACCCATGGTCTGAGCCATCAATTCACAACCTCCATTGTGGCCAATGAATGTTGCCAACTGGGCATCCAATATGGGAGGTTGAGAGCCACATGTCACCCCCATCTTTGCCATGCAAGCACCCTCCATGCAACAAAATCCTTTCTTTGAGCTCAAGTCCAGAAATTCCAGATTTCTGTAGCCACATTCACAAGCTTGAATCTTCCTCATTTCTCAGCCAAATCCAGTAAACCATAGCTTGTTTTGAAGCTTATACTACCATCTACAAAGTCTTATAAGCTAGTTACTGAATCCTGGAACTGTTTGGAGCTGAAAACCCTGGGAAGAAGTGCTGTTCGCAAGGTTTAAACCTAGAAAAACCAGAAAGTGTGTGTAAAGCCACCTTTGAAGCTTTGAATCTTTGGTCATTTCCAGTCTATTTTGGAGGTAAAATTGTCCACCCTCTTCACTTCTATATGTACTTTAACCTCCAAGTGTTGGAGAACCAAAAATAGGGCTTTACACATTTGGGACACCTAAAGGCACCCATTAGGACTGAAACCAGAGGTGTTTTAGACCTTATAGTAGAGGTTTCAGAAAGGTATAATGAACTGACCTTAAGCCTTTGTAAATATAATTTGCCACACTTACAAATATGCCATGCTTGTTAGAGTGGTAGGACTTAGAACAATTTCTTATGTACTTTTAAAATGTAGCAGAAAAATTGATGGAATGATAGACATGATTTTGGTAGTACATGTTACTAATTCGAAGTATTCTTAATTAATGAATGTTTTATGACCTATATGCTGCAATTAGACACAAGAAATGACCTATGGAATTGTGATTTAATTGGGGAAAGAATACTAGGAAGATAGTAGAAACTATGAATCCAGAAATTTCTTGCAATCTGGCTGAAAATTCTGAGATGAAATTAAGTGACCAAACCTTGGTAGATTGATCTAAAATTTTGTGAAGAGATCCCTAAGTGTGTCTAGAAGTTGCCTACCAAATTTCAGAGCATTTTGATATGGATAGGTAGGTCAATTCAGGCAAACAGTCACTGCCTGTCACAGGGTATACGAGATCTGTACAGTTTTTGTTGTTATACCTAGAAACCCTAGTAAACGATGTTCAAAAATTGTGATTCAAAATTCTGGAGAAACTTCAGGAAGTCTAGAACAAATTCGCAAAGTTTGGCACAAATCCAATGTACGGATTGCCCGCAGAAAAATAGGAAAAATGGTTGCGCAGATAGGGCCATGGGCTAATGTTGTGCCGAAGTGATTCTTGGATCAGGGCATCTAATGAGGCTGGTCACGCCCAGGTAGCCTTATTGAGTGAGAGGCTTGACAGGATTGAGGTGAGAGATAGAGGGTTGAGCCAACAGCGCCTCTTGCGCTCGAGATTCGGGAGAGGAGAAGGCTGCAGCCCAGGGAGAGGTAGCTCCGGTGAGGCAAGGTGATGATTCCACTTATGATCGCTTTCTGAAGAGATTCTTGGATCTGAAGCCCAAGGAGTTCCATGGGGGTTTGAGTCTGGATGCAGCGGAGAACTGGCTTCTCAATATCGAGAAGAATGCTAAGACGTTGAAGGTGTATGAGGAGAATCAGGTGCTATTCGCGACCCACATGCTTGAGGATGAGGCCGCGATTTGGTGGAGGGCCACCGGACTATGGAGGGACAGATCTCCCCCCCCCCCCCACCCCACCCCACCGAGATTTTATTTCGCCTCTAAGGAGTTTTGAACCTGTGACCTAGGGGATAAGTACATTGTTCTTGCAACATCCACTACCATTGAGCTTTTTGCGCGAATTTTTGAGGAATTTTGACGGATTTTTTGGGATTTTTGGCAAATTTTTAGCTACAAAACCATGGGAGTTCATGGTTTGAACCTATGGTTTGAGCCATCAATTTACAACTTCCATTGTAGCCAATGAATGCTGCCAACTGGGCATCCAACATGGGAGGTTGAGAGCCACCTGGATAGCCACATGTCACCCCCACCTTGTCATGCCCTTCATGCAACAAAATCCCTTCTTTGAGCTCAAGTCCAGAAATTCCAGATTTCTGTAGCCACCTTCATGAGCTTGAATTTCATCCGTTTCTCAACCAAATCCATTGAATTATAGCTTATTTTGAAGTTTTTACCACCATCTACGAAGTCCCTCAATTAGTTTGCTCAATCTTGGAGCCATCTGAAGCTGAAATCATCGAAAAAAGAGGCTGTTCACAGGGTTCAAACCCAGAAAACTAGAAAAGCTTGTGTTGGAACCACCTTTGGAGCTTCAAATCCTAGACCGTTTCAAGCCCATTTTGGAGTTAAAACTGTCCACCCTCTTCATTTTCATATGTACTTTAACCTCCAATTGTTAGAGAACGAAAAATAAGGCTTTACATATGATTTCCTAGCCATTGAAGTTGGTATCTATTCACTATTGTAGCTGTGTAACAGAAACAGTTGGAGCAACCTTGGGAAGGCTCCCATTTGAACCATTCTAGGTTCGGCCAAAAGGGGTCAACATTCTCAATTCCAATTACTTAGGCACAATATTAGCCCATGACCCTATCTGCGCAACCATTTTTCCTATTTTTCTGCGGGCAATCCGTACATTGGATTTGCGCCAAACTTTGCAGAACTGTTCTAGACTTTCTAAAGTTTTTCTAGAATTTTGAATCACAATTTTTAGACATCATTTACTAGGGTTTCTAGGTATAACAATAGAGACTGTACAGATCTCGTATACCCTGTTACAGGCAGTGACTGTTTGCCTAAATTGACTTACCTATCTATATCAGAATGCTCTGAAATTTGGTAGGCAACTTCTAGACACACTTAGGGATCTCTCCACCAAATTTCAGATCAATCTACCAAGGTTTAGTCACTTAATTTCATCTCAGAATTTTTAGCCAGATTGCAAGAAATTTCTGGGTTCATAGTTTCTACTATCTTCCTAGTGTTCTTTTCCTTATTAAATCACAATCCCATGGGTCATTTCTTGTGTCTAATTGCAGCATATAGGTCATAAAACATTCATTAATTAATAATACTTCGAATTAGTAACATGTACTACCAAAATTATGCTTATCATTCCATCAATTTTTCTGCTGCATTTTAAAAGCACACAAGAAATTGTTCTAAGTCCTAGCACTCTAACAAGCATGACATATTTGTAAGTGTGGCAAATTATATTTACAAAGGCTTAAGGTCAGTTCATTATACCTTCTGGAACCTTTATTATGAGGTCTAAAACGCCTTTGGTTTCAGTCTTAATGGGTGCCTTTAGGTGTCCTAAATGTAGCTCCAAATTTGGTCTCAAACTGGTTTCTGTCGGCACTGTCGCAACAGTGAGTCACACAGTTAATACCAGAGACTTATAATACGTATTAAACGTTCTAATATTCGATTTCTACCACTTGGACACTTGAATACACATCATGAGAGGTAAAGTGAAGGGTTTCACCTTAGGGCCGAACCTGGAATGGTTCAGGTGGGAGCCTTCCCAAGGTTGCTCCAACTGTTTCTGTTACACAGTTGCAACAGTGAGTGAGTAACCAACTTTAATGGTTTGGAAATCATGTGTAAGCCCTATTTTTCGTTCTCTAACAATTGGAGGTTAAAGTGCATATAGAAGTGAAGAGGGTGGACAGTTTTACCTCCAAAATAGATTGGAAATGACCAAAGATTCAAAGCTTCAAAGGTGGCTTTACACACACTTTCTGGTTTTTTTGGGTTTAAACCTTGCGAACAACACTTCTTCCCAAGGTTTTCAGCACCAAACAGTTCCAGGATTCAGTAAATGGCTTATAGGACTTCGTAGATGGTAGTATAAGCTTCAAAACAAGCTATGGTTCACTAAATTTAGCTGAGAAATGAGGAAGATTCAAGCTTGTGAATGTGGTTACAGAAATATGGAATTTTTGGACTTGAGCTCAAAGAAAGCATTTTGTTGCATGGAGGGTGCTTGCATGCAAAGATGGGGGTGACATGTGGCTATCCAGGTGGCTCTCAACCTCCCCATGTTGGATACCCAGTTGGCAGCATTCATTGGTCACAATGGACGTTGTGAATTGATGGCTCAAACCATGGGTTCAAAACATGAACTCCCTTGATTTTGTAGGTGGAAATTTGTCAAAAATCCGCCAAAATTCCTCAAAAATTCGTGCAAAAGACAAGGAAAAGGGGTTGGACCCCCTTCTGGGTGCATGGGTCGGCCAAACTGTGGGCCGGCCCACGGTTTTTCGGCCCCTGGTCGCGCGGGCCATTGGCCCACGCACATGCTCACGAGTCGGGCCCTGGGGCCCGATCAATCCTCGGCGCGCACGGGCCATTCGTCCTGTGCGTGCCGAGCGCCCCTTTTTTGTTTCTTTATTCCTTTACTTATATATACATATACACCTATACATGTATATAATCGAAATTTTGCAATTTTTTTCTCTCTAAAATTACTAAAAATTGCTAATTTATCATTTCTCATCAAAACACTTCAATTATGCATCATTTCATCATTTATTCAATCATTTTTCCTTAAAATTGAATAATTTCTCAAAAATCACATTTTTCCCCCAAAAATTTCATTTATCAATTTCATTGCTATCAAACTACGTATCAAATTGTCATGAAATTTGACTGATAACAACGAGACTCATCAAAATTTCACGACATTTTTTTTGAAAGTAAACTGGATAATTATATTAATAAAACAAAATTTGCTAGATGAGGTGTCCGAGCAGCGGAACAAAATTATAGAGTTACAAAGGTAGCATTATGTTATGTCCATTACTTAGCAACTCCCTGAAGCTGTATCCCTTACTTAGTTTGTTAGTAGAGATCTAAGAACAAAAGAGAATATTGGACCTCTCCCTAATGCTAATTACATCTTTGCAAACATCATTAAAAAGTCTACTATTACGTTCCTCCTGTACACTGAACCAAATTGCAAAAGCAAGAGCCCTTCTATAAGCTATGATGCTTCTAGATTGTCCTTGTTCTTCAGCTTGTAGATCACCTTCCAACATCATCGGTGTAATGGTATTGCATTTCTGATGCCATCTGTTCCAAACCTGTCGTAACCCACTTCATAAAAGGGACGTCATGACGGACACATAATATCATATACACTACACCTACGTATATAATACTAAGTTAGCCTCTTATACTCCGAATTACTTAATATCCATAAAAATTTTGACAGAATTTCCCCTAAAACTTTGACTTATCCCAAATAAAAATCGTCACTTGATAAACATTTTCTCAATCCACCAGTTCATAATAGATAATATTCAACATACTATCGTCAATCATAATTAGTAATTTAAAATTCACAACCTTTCACATTCTTAGCTAGTGTAAGCAAATTCACACCCCTCTAGATGATATTACATGTATAGTGATAATTATAATTATATAAAAAATACAACCCACAAGATAATTAAGCCTACACATCCAACAATAACGGAATAGTCGTGTACTTTTCTCGCACTGACCTCTTTCCTTTTTCTATCTGTTCCTGAAATGTTGAAGATAATAAGTGAGCAACAACATGTCTAGTGAATAATTTTTATCTATGACATTTAGATACATTTAAATAATCATGCAGGAAATCAAATTAAATAAAACATTTAAATTCATTATGCACATTCAAACCATGTATATATGCATTCAACATAGTGATTATGCTATTTTAATTGCATCACATATAAAACACATGCACATCCATATGTTTTAGAAGTAGAGTCAGTCTGTTCTTCTAATTATCACTTATTTCACAATCATTTCGAGGATTATCACATAGAGAAAGGCTGATAATTTTCATGGCTCAGTCCCACATGGATTATCACATAAGAGGTATTATTCCCCACGGCTCAGTCTATCAAAACGATAACGTATTTTAGATCTGCTCTTGCAAATTCAAAACACGCTGCCGTCTAAATACAATTTTATGAATTCTAAATCAAATTCAACAAATATCGATACAAATATCATACTTACATTCAAATGTTTTTTATATCTGCAATGCCATATAAATGACCAAAATAAAGAAATACTCACAGAATATCAACAACTTAACACGTTGGACACGTTTTTCACTTCTTGGTATTATATTCAGCCACTTCCAAATTTAGTATAAAATTCAGTAATATATAATCCATCATTTCATATATAATATATATTTCTATCTGCGTTAGTTCTTATTTAATAAAAATCAAAGGTTTTTACATAATATCACCGTTCACATAACCACAATAATTATTACTCATCAGAATTTATTATCCAACCACTTTCCCAGTATCCACTTCGAAATCTAAGTTCCAATCCATCATCACAATTATTCTATTAAATATAATTTTAGATGTGCAAATCAAATTTAATTCATTTTTACAAATAATTTCTAACGTATTTATCTTTTCATATTTAATCCTATTTGTGCATTAGACCTCACCTATTAATGCGCATTAACTCAAGTTTTATCAATAACCTTTAAAATTAATTTCTTGCTCATATACCATATTTTTATAGCAGAAAATAAAATAAATAGGCTTCCCAAATATATTTTAACTAATTTTTCTTAATTTTCATAAATATGTTTAGGACGTTCTTCCTTAATCGGTTCGTGCTCTACTGTAGGAGGATCAGTGGGCATTACTCTATATACTCTTGCTACAACTCCATCGATGCACTGATGAATGGCAGCCATCGATGCCTGTAGCATTTCTCCCTGAGCCCTTATCAATTCCTCTAGCCTTTGCATATTCAATTAACAAACTCTCATATTTAGAATATTAAAGAGTTACAGTAGCATGATCCTAATTTGACGATATATGAGACTTGGGCTGATGGTGCAAACAGAGTTGACTGGCAGAAAGACTCTAATGGTGTGTTGCGTTATCAAGGATGGTTATGAATACTTGTTGATAGGGAGTTAAGGTCAGCCTTGCTTGAACAGGCAGACAGATCTCAGTACATTATTCATCCACGATCTACAAAAATGTATCATGATATGAAGAGGACAGTTTGGTGGCATGGATGAAGAAAGATATAGTCGAGTATATGCAGAAATGTAGCGTGTGACAAGAAGTAAAAGCTGAGCATCAAAGACTTGAAGGTCAGATGCAACCCCTACCCATTCCAGAGTAGAAATGAGAGCATATTAGTTTCGATTTTATTACAGGATTGCCTAAATCTGAGGGTAGATACGATGCCATTTGGGTTATTGTTGATTAGTTAACTAAGTCTGCACATTTTTCTTCCGATAAGCACCGGATATTCGATAGATCGACTGAGCAGGTTGTATATTTGAGAGATTGTGAGATTGCATTGGGTGTTTGTATCTATTGTGTCGAATAGAGATCTGCTGTTTACATCGAGATTTTGGCAGGTTATGCACTCTCAATTTGGTACCAATCTCTGTCTCCGTACAACATTTCACCCACAGACCGATGGTCAGACTGAGAGGGTGATTTAGATGTTAGAGGATATGCTTAGATCGTGTATGGTGGAGTTTGGAGGGAATTGGAGTGAATATTTATCTTTGTGTGAGTTTGCTTATAATAACAACTATCAGACTAGTATTGACATGGCATCGTATGATACTTTATATGGTCGACTATGCAGATCTCCAACTTGTTGGTATGAAGTTGGAGAATCATAGTCATTGGAGCCAGATGTTATTGTAGATCACACAGAAAAGATTAAGCAGATTAGACAAAATTTAAAGAAAGCCCAAGATCGTCAAGAGAGTTGTTTTGATCATCGTCACAGACCTCTAGAGTTTGCAGTGGGTGACCAGGTATTGTTGAAGGTTTTTCCTCAAAAGGTCAGATGAGATTTGGAGTAAAAGGGAAATTAGCTCCACGTTTTGTAGGACCATTCGAGATTCTGGAAAGGATTGGTCCAATTGCATACAAACTTGCTCTACCTCCTCAGTTGGTCGGTGTTGTATTTCATGTGTCTATGTTAAGAAAGTATTATCTGGATCCGACACATGTTCTAGATTTAACACAGATACAAGTTGGGGAGGATATTGCATATGAGAAAAAGCCTATTCAGATCATAGCTAGAATAGTACAGAAGCTACGGAACAAAGAAATTTCATTAGTCAGAGTCAAATGATAATTCTATGACAATGAAGAGCAAACTTGGGAGCGTGTAGATAAGATGCCGGTGCAATTTCCATATCTTTTCGCTACTTAAGGTATGTTCCTTTACTTTAAATTTCGAGGACAAAATTCCTTAAGTTGGAGAGATTTGTAACACTTCATGTTTTAATTTGACACATAAATTAATTTAAATAAAAATAAATAAGTATAAATACATGTATTTATACGAACTATGTGTGTATATATGTATAATTATATACATGTATTAAAAATATACGATACGTGTATAAATTAATTAATTAAAGTAGTATTGAAAAAATAATTTTTGTGAAAATAAAAATAAAAATAAAAATATACAATGTGGGTGTAATTTGAATAAAATTAAATTAAATTAATATATATATATATATATATATATATTTATATTATATGAGCTTAGTTGTAGTTTATTAGTGCCACAACTAAAAGCAAATTATAATTTATAAGATTAATTGGTGTGTGAGTAATAAATAAATAGTAAAGGAAAAAAAAATTAAAGAGATGAATGAAAGTGATGATGGGATGATATAAAAGCTTGAGTAACTTAATGGGCTTAAACAACTTAATGACATGTGATGGTGATTATGGAATGTATGGGTCGGTTGCTTAAGTTATCCAGCTGCTCACTTCTTTCTTCATTCTTTTTTTGTTTCTTATTTCCAGAATATTGAACGACAGAAAAAAAAGGAACGAAAAGAAGAAAAAAATAGGAAAATTCGATTTTCTTGACGGATTTGACGTGCAGGTAAGTTGTTTTTCCCAATTCTTGTTACAAAGATGTTAGATAAACCGAGTACTATGAATGTGAGGATCTAATTTTTACTGCAGGGGGTGTTTTGTAGTAGTACCCAAAAATGTAGTGTTCCCCATCGTGAGTAAAACTCAACAAAAATTATACCAATACACTCCTGGTGATACTAGATCCCAAATATGCGATAGTTTTCGTTCACTTGTCCTGTAAACACCAAAATAAATATCTAAAGTTGAATAACCTTAAGATGGGCTTTTGTGTATGTTAAACCCTAATAAAACTTTGATTGAAACCCTTACGAATGTAGAGAATGAAAATCCTTACCCATCGACACCAAATTCACAAATTTTGGATATCAATTGAATTTTTGGTGAATGATTGATCAACTGGAGTATTTATTTTCTTGTCTAGATGACAAACGAATGAAAACTATCCACATATTTGGGATCTACGTATCACCAAGAGTGTATTGGTGTAATTTTTGCTGAGTTTTACTTACGGTAGGGGAATACCTTATTTTTGGATACTACTACAAAACACTCCTAAAGTAAAAATTAGATCCCTACGTTCGTAGTACTTGTCTTATTTAGCATCTTTGTAGTAAGAATTAGGAAAAACGGCTTACCTGCGCGTCGAATCTATCGAGAAAATCGGATTTTCCTGTATTTTTCTTCTTTCCATTCTTTTTTTTTTAGCCGTTCGACGTTCTAGAAATAGGAAATAAAAGAAGAAGTGAGCAGTTGAACAACTTAAGAAACCGACCTATACATTCCACAATCACCATCATATGCCATTAAGTTGCTCAAGCCCATTAAAGTTGCTCAAGCCCATTAAGTTGTTCAAGCCTTTATATCATCCCATCATCACTTTCATTTATCTTTTTAATTCTTTTATTTTTTTTCCTTTACTATTTATTTATTACTCACACACCCATTAACTTTATATATTATAATTTGCTTTCAGTTGTGGCCCCAACAAACTATACCTAAGCTCATACATATATATATATATATATATTATAATTTAATTTTATCCAAATTATACCCACATTGTATATATATATTTTTATTTTCACAAAAATTATTATTTTTTCAATACTACTTTAATTAATTAATTTATATACGTATCATGTATTTTTAATACATGTATATAATTATACGTATATACACACATAGTTCGTACAAATACATATATTTGTACCCATTTATTTTTATTTAAATTTATATGTTGAATTAAAATACGGAGTGTTACAAAACCTCCTTCAGTAAGCTGCATCTGCTAAACAAATGCGATATCGTTTCCTCGTCTCTCCTACATAAACAACACATTGACGGTTGCAGGTATTGGTTAGGAAACCTTCTTTGCAGAACCTCAGCACTATTTAACTTGTTAAGAAAAATGAGTCATGCTAGTAATTTGACTATTGTTGGGACTTTGGTCTTCTAGACAATGTGGGCGTATGGGAATGAAGGGGCATTATTGCTACTGTTAAGTTGCCTAGAGAAGGATTTTACGGTGAAGGCGTGGTCTTTGTCCTCGATCCACTCAATTCTGTCTCCCTCCTTCGAAGGCTGGTAGTTCTATAACACGTTGAAGAGCTCAACTATGTTTTGAACTTGGTTGTCCCTAATGTTCCGATTAATGTGAAGGTCCCACACCCATCTTTCTTCTCCCCTGCACTGATACACCATAGGAATTCAACAACTGGGACCTTATGTTTGTAAGAAAGTCTGTAAAGGGCTGGGAACACATCCTTTAGACTGTTCATGTGGCACCATTTATCTTCCAAAAATTGAGCTTCTTCTCCATTTCTTGCTTTCCATCTCAGTTGGGTTCTGAAAGTAGGATAGAGGGCCACTATAGATTTCCAGGGAGACCTTGTGTTGCCCTTCGCTCGTTGGCCTTGCCTCCCTGCCCTTCGCTTGTTGGCCCTGTCTCCCTGCCCTTCGCTTGTTGGCAATGAATGCTTTTGATAATTTGAGACCCAAAGGTTTCCTGATTGTTATACATCCATCATAACCATTTCCTCATCAAGGCTTTGTTTTTTGTCATAATTTTTGTCACACCCAAGCCACCTTTTTTTTTACATCTTGACACACTTGCTCCCAGTTAACTTCCTGCAACCGACACTTTTGGGCATTCGAAAGGTGGATAGCAAATATGTTGGTGTGGCCTCAAGCACTGTTTTCAGTAACCACAACCTTCCCCCCTGAGACAGACAGTTGCTTTTCCACCCTTCCACCCTTTTATTGATAGTTTGAACAAGGGCCCATAATTCGATTTTGTTGGGGCTGCCCCCCAGTGGCAATCCCAAGTACTTCAAAGGCCACCTCTCCTTGGAAACTTCCATAGTCATGGCTAGACCTTCAATCTCTTCTATCTCCATGTTTATGCCCACCAACTGACTTTTTGCCTTGTTTATGGATAACCCCAATAGGAAAGATAAAGTGTGTAGGGCCTCCATGACCATATTTGTTTCTTGTCTGTCATTCTTCATGAAAATCAGACAGTCGTGAACGAAGAGAAGGTGGGTCAACTGAATTTGATCTTTTCCTATCTTCAACCCTTGGATCTTCTGTTTGGTTGTAGCCTTCTCCATTATTCTTGTAAAGACATTAGTTATCAGTGTAAAAGAGAAAAGGGGAGAATGGATCCCCTTGTCTTAGCCTTCGTTGCCCTTGAAATTTTCCCCTAGGTCGGCCATTGATATAAATGGAATGGGTAACTGTGGATAAGCAGGCTTGAATCCATTGTCTCCATTTATTCCCAAATCCTATGGCCTTTAACAGAAAATCTAGAAAACTCCATCGGACCTAGTCATAGGCCTTGGCAAAATCAACTCTGAGAAGGAGCCCCTTTTGCTTTTTCACTTGGTATTCTTCAACTACTTCATTGGCAATAAGGATGGCGTCAAGAATTTGCCTTTCCTTAACGAATACCATTTGCATTTCACTCACTGTGTGTTGCAGAATGTTCCTCAGTTTGTTGGCAAGGGTTTTTGCGATGATCTTATAAATGTTGGTTATCAGACTGATTGGTCGAAAGCCAATGATCTTGACAGAATTATGCTTCTTTGCAATGGGGCACATATAAGTCTTGTTGACTCTTTTGTTGAATATTCCATCTTGATGGAATTCGTGCAGGCAAGCATAAATGTCTTCTTTAACTGTCTCCCATTCCTTTTGAAAGAAGGCCATGGTGAAGCCATTAGGACGTAGAGCTTTGTCTCCATAACAACTGAAAACTGCTTCCTTAATTTCCCTTTCTTCAAAGGGCCTTTCTAGCTACTGGCTATTCTCTTTTGTTATCCCATGCCAATCCACACCGTCAATCCCCTAGCATCTTCGGCTCCTTTCTTGGAAAGTGAGCTCGAAGTGTCGGACTATAGTGTCCCTTATCTGATCTTCCTCCTCAAGAATTTTGTCATTTTCACCCTCTAGTCTAGTAATGGTAGCTTTTGATTTCCTTAGAGTCAATATTCTTTGAAAATATCTGGAGTTCACGTCCCTCTCTTTGGCCCATTTTAATTTGGCTTGTTATCAGGTTCTTCGTTCCCATCTACATTCTAGCTGGTGAACTTCCTTAACTATTTCCTAATGTCATAGATTCTATGCTCTGTTCCCCATTCTCTAATCTTGTATCTAGCTGCCGAAGCTCCTTGATGAGAATATCCATTTTTTCCTTTTCTTGAAGCTGCTGGCCTTTGTTCCAGTGTTTCAATTTCTCCTTTAGCATCTGAAGTTTCATCGTGCACTTGTATCTTGCCCATCCCTGACAATTATTGTTTGACCACTCCTGACGAATTAGCTCCTTGCACTCTAGCTGGTTCAACCACTCATTCTCAAATTTGAAAGGGGTTGGACCCCATTTAACATTCATGGTGTTGAGGAGGATAGGCCAGTGATTTGATACAATTCTGCCCATGCCCTAGACCCTTTGGTGTTGGTATTTTTCCCACCAAGCATCATTACTTAGGAACGTATCCAACTTACATAGGGTCGGGGGCTTCTTGTCATTGCTCTAGGTGAATTTGATGTTTTTCATTTCAGGTTGCTTCAATAACATGTCCTATATCTAGTCGTCAAACTGAGTCATCTATCTTGTGGTGAACTCGCTTTGGACCTTTTCTGTCCCACTTCGTATTATGTTAAAGTCGCCTCCTATGCACCACGGTCCTTGGATTTGGGCTCCTTGGCGGCCAGCTCGATTAGGAAGCTCTCTCTATCGTGACTATCACAAGGGCCATATACGGCAGAGAACCAACACACCTGGTTTCCTTCATCGTGCATCTCAACTGTGATGGAGAATTGGCCTTCTAGTTTCTTGATTAGATTCAATCTCCGAGAATCCCACATTATTAGTATACCCCTGGCCGTACTTGCCACTGGCAAATCCACCCATTCAACAAAAGATCTTTTCCACCACCCATTCACGACATTTTGTTTCATTATTTTTTGACATTATTTGATATCATTGTGAAGCACCCAAAGTCATGCTTTTATTCTGTCTATGCTTTGTGGTAGGTTTGGATTTTAGTCCAATTACCCTATTTAGACATGTCCATTTGTCTCAATTTTTGGTAGACAACATCCTTACTGACCAAGAAATATCCCCACAAAATTTCATCATCATTGGACAACTCTAGGGAATAGGGATGTCAATTTGATGCTAGTCCTCCGTTCTCATTACCGTCTATGAATGGAAATAGGTTCCAATTTTCTGTATAATGACCCTACTAAATCTTACTTAATTGAGTTGAAATTTGAGAATGTTTATCTACATTGATTTAGGAAACTACCATAGAAATTTCAGAGCAAAATAATGTTTCTAACCCATCCAATTCATAGCATGAACTTTATTGTTAAAACATGCACTATGACAGATTCTAGTTGATGCATGATTTTATCACTTTGATCATTCTCTCTTCTTTCATTTTCATCAATAGTATATTCTTATATCAATTCTTAGCTCAAAACATCACCCTTGACTCAGATTCTTAGATGTTTTATTAACTGTTATATCGTTTGATCAATATTAATCATGAAAAGGCAATGATTTTACCTTTAAATCTTCTAGTTCAATCAACTTGAATTCTTCTTCAAGTAATGGTTCCTTGATCTATTTTTAGCTATGTTATTCACCTCTTCAACCTCTTCAATCTTGCCACCATTATCAAGTGGTTTCAAGCTTTCTAGGTGCAACAATGAAGGAAAAAGAAGAGAAAAGAAGTTGCAGGGTTTTAGTGGAAGAAGAAGAAAATCAACACCTTATGTGTTTTGGAGTTCAATTTATAGTGGCTTTTACATGTGCTTTGGCACCTAATTCAGCCACTTCTCCTGCTGATTGTTCATGAAATCAACATATCATGCTTGCCTTTGCTTGCTGCTCAAGTTTAATGTCAACAAAGAGAAAATTGTGCTAAAAAATGCAGCACTTGTCACCACTCATCAGACTATCGCGGTAGTCTGCCACTTTTTTTTTTGGGGTGTGTTTTTGCAATCTTATCTATTATTCAATATCGATATTATTATGTTTGTCAACCATGATTAGCATTCTTTGCTGTTCGTATTTTTTGCAAGGGACCTCATCAAATATAACCAAAAAAGTAAAAAACTTGAAATAATGTACCAGAGGCGGTGAGCAATAAGATAACCCTATCATATTTGCATCTTACTTGCTTAGTTTCTACTATTTTTATTTTTTGGTTTAAGGATATAACGTTTGAAAATCTAGACTAATAATATGGGCACATTAAGTCTTTAACAATGTTCATGACAAATGAAGCAATTTATATATCAAGTTTGTGTCTTAAGTGCTTGGATTGTTATGTGGGAAGGAAAGTATACATAAAGATAGATTATAGTCTATGTGCTTTTGCCAAGTTGGTGGTGGTATAGGAATCAAAGATGCGTGGCACTACTCCTACCTGATGCTTCTACTTCTTTCTTTATAATTTTTTTTTTCCTAGTGATCAAATGAACTGTAGGCTGAAAACTCTTGGGTTTGAATTTACTTTGCTAAATGCCTGCATATTTGGCTGAACGAAACTGAAAGATCTTTAAAAGTAGGATTAGTAATTGTGGTAGGAATTGGTCAATGCCCAATTTTTGAGGGGTAAGATCTGTTCTGGTAAACTATCTGTTGGTATGGTTTTGGTGACTAGTTGTTGAACTGGCACCACATTCTTCTCACCATGTAATTCCGTTGGGACATCTTGTTCCTTTGGGCCTTTCTTTGTTATCTATAAATTATGTTTCTTGTCAAAAGAAAAAAAAAAGTTTGCTTGAATCTGTTTTTCTCCATTAAAAATAATACTTTTTTAGATTTTCTTTTAACGAGTAAAATATTTTATATCAAGTGGAGAAGAAAAAGGGCTGAGGGATGACTTTTCCTAGTGCACTTACAACCTATCGAGGATGTTTTTCCTATTGAGCAACAACTGCCCAAAATTATAGCCCCTAGATAACGTACTGGAGCTGTCCAATCAACAAGCAAAATCTTGGTCTATTGGTCATTTCCTTCCATTACTGATACAATCATTGATCAATTGTTTCGTTCAGCTAAATACGCCACCTATTAGCAAAGTAAATATAGAACTAATATTGTTTAGTTTTATTGTTTATAAAAGTACTAGGAAAAACAAAAAAACGAAGCAACATCTAGGGGACCGGCTGTGAACATCTTCTGAATCAGCAAAGCCACAATTCCTTTACCTGTTCACATTACCTTTACACATGGCCAATTGTTTCGTCAATTTTCCTGCAAAGGCGGCACCATGATGGGGATTACATAGTATTAGGGAATTCCCTTTACAAAATATTAGCACAATTAAACCCCCCAAGAGTGATCACCCATACTCGAGTTTTGACTTTGAGGCGCATGAGTGCTCTGGATAAAAGTAGAATGAGGAAAGATGGTTCTATTGGTAGATGAATTCATAGAGAGGAAGAGGATTTTTTTTTTTGAAACAGAAACTAATATATTATTAATGAAAGATAATTACAAAAGGCCAGATGAGGTATCCGGCATTAGTTTTCATCATGCACACAACTCGATATGAGAATAGATTGGAGGATTGAGCCTCCTTTACATAGCTAATCCGAGAAACTATAACCTAATCCTAGCTTTGAAGTAGAGATCCAATTAGCAAACAAAATGTTCGATCTCTCCCAAAGCATTCTATCCGATCTTTCAGTATTTAAAAACAACCTTCTATTCCGCTCCTCCCATATTGTGTACCACACTGCTGCCACTAAGACTCTCCACTATTGACTTATGTGAGCCTTCTTAACAGGTTCTGGTGTTTGGAATCTGTTCTCCGCTCCAGGGGGGCATATTGCCTTGTGCTGTCTGCTCCATCCTTGCCAAATGCTCGTTGTTACTCTGCAATCCTCGAGCAAGTGAGTGGTAGTCTCTCCTTTTTCCCTGCATATAATACACATAGAAGGCTGTAAGGCATAATTAGGAAGAGTCCTTTGGATATTCTCATTAGTCTTAAGTTTGTTATGGCTAATTATCCACATTAGGAGTCTTGCTTTCATAGGAGCCTTTGTTTTCCACACAAAATCTGCCACCCCCTCTAGGTACTCAGTTGTATGACTTTGAAACTTTTCCATTGCTGATCTCACTGAAAAAGTCTTATATCCTTCTGCAATCCAGCACGGCTTGTCCTCCCTCTCTGTATCATTTAGGCTGAAGCTGCTCAGCCGGCGCAAGAGATCCCCAACTGCCCCAATATGCTGTTCTCCTATGCTTCTTGGCAAATGCAGATTCCAAGTCCACTGAGATCTACTATCTGTTTGGTCCCTATCCCTAAAATCTGCTACCGATCCATCTTTCCTTGTGCACATGCTTTATAATCTAGGAAAGTCCTCTTTTAGAGGCTTTTGGCCACACCATCGGTCCTCCCAAAATCTAACATGCTCCCCATTTCCTATTTTCCAGCAAACATGGGACCTGAATTGATCGTACAGGCTGTGGATGTCCTTCCAAAGGGCTCTATGACTACATTTCTTGTTAACTGCTACTTCTCTTCCATATCCCCTAGCTCCATGGATACTCTTCACTATGTTGGCCCTCAGTGTGTTTGGCTTTTCCATCATTCTCCAAAGCCACTTGGATCTTAGGGCCTTACTTCTTTTGAGAATACCTCCAATGCCCAGACCACCTTCTTTGATTGTTCTACAGACCTGCTTCCACTTAACAGGATTGTGGCCTTTCTCTGTATCCTCCTGTTTCCGCAAAAAATCCCTCATGTGCCTCTCAATGATGTCTGCAATTTTCTTAGGTATCTTAAATATAGATAAATAATAGGTTGGTAGGGCTCAAGAACCGCTTTTAGAAGAAGAAGTCTGCCTCCCTTAGAAAGAAAGCTCCTTTTCCACCCTGCAATTCTTTTTTTAATGGTTTGAATTACCAGTTCCCAGAAATCATTTCTAAAAGGGTTTCCTCCCAGCGGCATCCCAAGATACATCATAGGCCAAGCTCCTTGCCCCACCTCAATCTCCTCTGCCAGCCTTCTGGTTTCCT
>JAJIYU010004472.1:0-24322 GCA_030144865.1 Tinospora cordifolia | reverse complement strand
ATTTGTTAGATTTTCACTATAACTCTAATTTATTTTATTTTTCACGTGTTATCCCACAATTTGCACCCAAAAGAATTTTGAAATTAATTTATTTAATTATTTGACAAAATTTTGGGGTATTACAAACTCACATTCTATAAAGGAAAAAAAGTTAATAGAAAGAAGGGAATGAAATGAGAGAGTAAGTCTACCGCCCCACTTATATATATATATATATATATATATAATCAATAGGTTCTTCTTTAAGCCTTTGCCATGTAGGTATACATGTCTAATACATGTTTATACACACACACATCATGTCTACGTGTAATAAACATTATAGCTTGTTGTTTAAAATCAAGCTCATCCAATTATTCTATAGACAATAGGTTCTTCTTTAAGCCTTTGACATGTCAAATAATGTGAACTATATTATTATTTGCTTTTATCTTAATGATACCAACACTAGCGATTTCTAAGGCATGACCAATCCTTGTAGAACTAGATGCTCCTAAGGTAGGTTCATAAGTGTAAAATTATTCTCTCATGGAGTCCATGTTTTAGGTTGCTACTGAGTCCTGCACCCAAACGTTAGATAGTTGTATTCTGCCTTTGGACATTGTGGTCGCTTGTTGTATAAAATTTTTCCATCATTTTAGGTACTTGCTACACATCCTCGAGGATTTGATAATTGATAAGCTATTTCATTTTCATCCCCACTCTTTTTATTTGTCCAATACTCCCTTTTGATGTGTCATTATTTGCCACAATTGTAGTACTTGACATTCTTTCTTGCTCATGACATTGATCAATTTTGACTTTAAGTGCTCCTATTGGAAGTATGTTTTGTTGACCTAACTCTTGTCATAGACAAAGTCTCGCCTTTTTTTGATGTTACTAATTTTTTTCCTTATTCTTGAGCCTACTTTCTTCTTTATGAACCACATCAACTATTGTATGAAAAGCTAAAGTGGTAACATTTTTGTGAAGTTTATGACAAGCTAATATACGAGTTAGGCAAACTTTGAATAGAATCTGTGCACGTTCAAGATTATCTATTTTATGATGCAATGTTTTTTGAGTGAAGCAAATAGATAATTTTTAGGTTGTTGATGTAACAATCTGGCCCCCAAATCCTATCACCAACGCCGCTGATTGGGCATCTTTGTCTCTCACCTCAAGATGGAATCAAGTCAAATGTGCAGTCACTCCCACTTCCACTATCGACTGGGACATTACTTATATTCTTTTTTTTTTCTTATAACCATCCCAATAAAATATCACAATGCGAAAACATAGATAATAATATCATGCATGATTTAACATAACGATGACATGTCAACTAGAAGTAATATAAATAAACTCGTAAAGGATAAATACTCTAATTCTGTGACTTGAGTTCAAATGAATAAATAAACTAATACTTGGCCCCATGGTCGAAGTCAATAAATGAGACAACCGAACATAATTTTAAATGTGGGTCCCATGCCCTACAACTGTAAATAATTAATAAACTTCCACTATTACACAACCTCAATAGTGGATTGTATCAACTACTCCAACGGTCTCAAAATTACTTGCCTATGAGCAAGTATCTTCAACAATTCCCTAAAAAAAGATTATTGGGGTGAGCTCAAGAGCCAATTGGATCATGTACAACATATCTCAAATATTATTAAAGTCAAGGACATAAAACATATAACCACTTATAAATCATTAGACATTTCAAAACACTTTGATTATTTAAGTTGACATTAATTCTGAAAGGAATCTCCTTGGTGTTTCCTTGTGTCCGAACTCTTGGAAGTAACGCCCCGAAGGCCAATTCCTCATCATGACACAACCTTAGAAGTGAGGTCTTACTCGATCATCAGTCCCATCTCAATTATTGCCACAGTACCATGGACACTCACCTAGAGTGGAAAAAATACCCACGATGATACCAGACTACTGCCATAGTATCATCGCCCTAGTACATGGTTAGGATCTTAATTATCTTTATTTAGTGACCACTAGCATACACAATTAATCTTAACATCACATTATATGTAAGCATAAGAACATGCTAACAATCATTAATTATGCTACATTCACTAAGATCATATTATGCAATCAAATTCATATATGGCATATTGCTATTGTAAAATTGAATAACAGAATTCATAAGACATGCGGTCTAAATATCATGGGCAAACAACCATACAACTAAATATTATTGCATTCCTAGCATGATTCTAGGATCATAAAGCATCAATCACACAGTCATGTTTCACATTCAAAACTAAAATAATATTAAAGAGAGAGGACAATCATTTCCACCTGTTTTTCGTTCATCGTGTTCTAATTCTCATTTCAATGGTTATAAATCCTCAACATAAGGGTTTTGATATCATGGGTGCATAAAATCCACATCAGTATAAGCATTCATTGTGTTTCTAACCTATAGAGCAATGATTCTCTAACCTTTAGTGATTAAACATAATAATTTAGTAATCTTTAAGACATAGTCAAATGTTTCCCTCCTCTGTATCGCATAAGGCATGTTAATGGTCATAATTTTCATACGTTATTGAAATTTCCTTTTAAGTACCGCAGTATAGGGATGATACTGCGTGCACAAAAGGTCTGAAAAACAAAATGGTCATTGCTTTCATAGTGCGCTACTACGTTCAGTATTGCAGTAGTCATACGCTCTCAGAAATTGCACTTTGTGGTGCATTCCCCGTTTCTCCCATGTGTGGGATGTCACTGTATGATTCTACAAATCTAAAAGGCATAATATTTATGATAAAGGGATATTATACCTTGCAGTTTGTAGTTCCTGTTTTGTTTGCTTGACATTCATCATGCCGAAATGTTATAAACGTGTTTAGGGTCTGTCATAAGTGGAAGATATGCGTGAAACCTCAAACATTGTGAAGATAGTGATTTGTAACATTGTTTTACGTATAAAACTAGTGCCTTACTTCTATAATTGCTCGTATGGTGTAACTGTTCGAAGCCATCACTGTTCTTGCAGCTTTCCTCCTATCAACGTTTGTAGGATAGATAGAAGAGGGTTGGAACTTGGTGAATTTGATTCAGAATATGCATGGGGAAAAAGGAAAATTGACAGTAAACGTGTAATACCCCAAAAAGTCTATAAGACCTTTATGTCACTAGTGAATAGTTAAAATAAATAAATAATTAATTAATTAAAAAATAATAAGAATACTCAAAAAATTATGTAGAATAAGTCCAAACAAACCTACAATGAATATAAAAATGATATAAATTCAAAAAGTACGAGAAATGGCGTGGAGAAGACATAGAAATGGTAACTTCATTGGTTACTGCAGTAATAAATTGGATTGCCACGGTAATGCTTGGAAAAACTAGAAATGCGTGAAAATGGCATCGTTCTAACAGTAATGCTATACAAAACTTAAAATCAATGCATTCTGGTTACTATGGTAGCCTACCACAATAATGCGCTGAAAAACCTTAATTTGAATGTATTAATACGCAATTACTGTAGAATTGGAGTTATTATTGCAGTAATACATAAAAATTATAAATATGTGTGATTTGCACGCAGAAACACTAATTCTCAAGCACAGTTGCACATAAACTTTTCTAGCCACCATAGACCGACCGTTCTTCTTCCCCAAGGCATTTTAAAAGTATTTGTAATCTATTCAAACCCTTATCTATTGGTTTCTCAAGCTTAGATTCGTGAAGAACAACATCATCAAGCGTGGATCTGAGTTGAAACACAATTCGAAATAGTTTGTGCAAAGGTAAATCATGAAACTCTAGCTTGAATCATGATTTTCTATCATGGTTGGACATTTTCTTAAGTATATGCTCGTTGCTTGTGAAGCACAGATTGTTGTGAGTGTTTGGAGCCTCATTTTGGTGAGAAACGAAAGGGACAAGCGTGGAACGCCGAGGTATAAAGATTTCCTTTAGTTTGATGTGTGTTTTAAGCTAAATGTGTGTGTATTAGAGTGTTAAACACATAGGGAAACCACAAACTGGGACGATGCACGCACAAGCATTGCATTTTTTTTGGAAATCATGTACTTATCGAGGTAACAGACTGCAGTATAACACATAGAGACCACGAACCCTTCTGCTTACAGTGGTAACTGACCGCAATAACATATTGAAAAACTAGTATGTGCACTGGTTATCGCAGTAACCAACTGCGATACACAGGATTAGCATCCCAGACCCTATTTTTCGAGTTTCATGCACAGTTTTGAATGATTGTGGTAGTGCCCTTCTCTACCACGGTACAAAGAAGAAGAACACGATATTACACACCAGATATTACCTAGATGCACACCAATTAGTACCTAGACTAAGTGAACATTAAAGCATGGTTAAAGGGTACTGAATTATGATATCAAACCATTATAGGTTGAGGATTTGAATCATCGAAACGAGGATTAGAACTAGCGGAGCATAGCAACAAGTGGAAGTGATTACCTTGCTCCCTAATATTATTTGAATATTAATACTGAATATGTGGTGTGTTTACATTGCTTGAAAGCCTAGAAGCATGCTAGGATGTTGTTATATGATTTGTGAATAGCATGAATGTATGAATGCTAGACTAACATGAGTTATGTGTCCATGTTTAGAGTTTACATCATTTTATCACATGAGATGGTTACCTTGCTCCCTAATACTATGTTTCATCATCCTCTAGCTTCTTCTACTGTTCACCATTAGAGTGTATTTGATGTGCAGGATAGGATACAATTATTCTTATAGCATAGGATAAGACGAAATTAGATTAGATAGAGAAAGGATAAGATAAAATGAGATAAAACAATACCAAAAGTTTTAGTTGAGATTATTTGGTCCTACAATGGTGGAATTATTTGGTGGGTTCAGGACTAATTTCAATCCTCTCCCTTCTAAGCCAAACATGGGAATTATATAATTTTTAATCTTATCCTATCCAATCCTACATACCAAACCCCATAGTAATTTTTGCTAATTTGTCTTCAATTGCTTCTCAGCAATTTCTCCTATGTAGAAGTGTCTCAATCTTGAACATTCATAATGAGAAGTTAGTCTCATCATGCTTCTTTATCTTAATCTTTGTTCTTATGCTGAGTATGGTGTTGATTCCCACTACTTTACATGAGCGACATTGATTTAACAAAATCTTAAGAAAAGTTATTCTAATGTGAAAAATCAAACAAGGTTACAACTATATGATGTACTAAGAGTTCTAAGATATTGGCCCTGATATCACTTGTTGGAGAATAAATGGTATGCACAATATTAACATGAGGAGAAAACTTGAAAACATAGGAGATAAAACAACTTAACGTGGTAAAACTCTTAAGTTTTAGGAAAAACTTTTACAAACAGGATGCAAGAATCATTATGAGAAACCAAGTTACAACGCCTTTTATATGCTCAAGGAGAAAACAAATAGACCCTTTCTCTTGAAGTAGAGAACTAGGAAGAAGATGAAGAAGAGAGGATTGAGATATGACGATAACAGGGTAAGAGAAGGGTACTATTTATATACATCATTAGATCACTATGCAATCACATTTTATCACATCATTTTATATCTTTTTAATTCACTTTTCAAGCAACCATGACTTGTCACTATTCTGGTCAATCATCTTTTTCATAAGTTTTTATAAGCAACTATCTTTTCATATGTTATTATAAATAACCTTCAAATCTTAATGTCATGTAGGCGAAACAACCACCAAATGTTGTAGACAAGTCATATTTTTTTCTGCTATCGACTTGATGACATAAATGTGTGAATGACAATTATAGTGAGTTTTTCTAATTTTTTTTATTCATGTCATCATTTTTTTTTTTTGTTTCAATCAATTTTTGTATCATTGCCTAAAATTTAGAAATGAAACTTGATAAGATTTTGTGTGGTCGTATGGTCCATGATGCAGGATGCAAGAATATTATTAATGATGATGAAGATTATGGTTATGAATATAATTGTTATTTTTTTAATCTGATTAATATTGCTGTTGGTAATAAAAAAAATCATTAATTCACAATCATTATCAATATCAAATCATGACTCACAGGCAATGATTTATTTATTTTGTATGTTACACCAATTAACAAATAAATCTTGCGACCCAAGAACAGGCTTATAAATTGCATGAAGTATTGCAAGGAAAAAAGATCTATCATATAATTCTTCTCGTCAATGATTTTTCCGCGATCAAATATAAAATATGCTCATGAAATAAAGTAATTAAGTTGCATTTTTCAAAGTAAATAAGCTGCTTTAAAATTCGTGATTTAACTAACATTTTTTATTTACAATTTTAAAAATACAAACAATATGTTTGAATAAATAAAATCAAACAATAATTTTTTAAACACAACTATTTTAACTCTATTTTTGTTCAAAATTTTTGAAAAAATACGGAAAATGCTCCTATATTTTTCTCCTTTTTCTTTTTTTTTTTTTTTAAAGGATTGCTTCCACCAAGGTGAAAAACACTTGGGAATGGCTCACCCTTTAAAATTTATACATACTTTCCCAAAAAAAAAAAAAAAAAAAAAGGAAGTGCTATTTTTCTAATTTTTTTTTTTAATCACATTCTTGTTTTTAAACTACTCAACCAAGCACCGTGGTAGGCGGCACAAACCAGGCTTTTGTTTATCTTATATTAATTAAGTGCTTAATTATTTCGTAGGGCAGAGATTTCCTTTTCTATTTATTTTATTTTATTTTTTGTCAAAAATATTACTTTGCTTTAAGCAGCATTACATGCCTAAGAAATCAATCAATTTCAAAGCTTTATTTTAAATAGTATAGTAGTAGCGTCGCTGTTGGATTGGATTGGTAGATAAGGCTATATTTGTTATAAATTTTAATTAAAGTTCTATATATAAAACTAAAAGAATATGTTATAAAAAAAAATTAAAAGGTAAGTGTTTGGCGTTGAAAAAAAATAATAAAATTGTTTCTTTAATATAAAAATAAAAATAACTCATTTTTAAGAAATGTTTTTAGAATTGGTCTTGTCCTTCTTAAGATTTTTAAAAAGAGGTGTTATTGTTTTTGAAATTAGGGGAGAGTACTAATATGATTAACTCAATCTTTTTATCAAGCAAATCAACTATTTTGCTTTTGAATTTTACTTTTCTTCCCATTTTACAGTCAATAATTTCACATGGTTATGATTTTTTTCATCTTAGTTTCAATTTGAGCTGTTCAAATAACTTTACAAAGAACTCTTCTTATTCTTTTAAATATATTTTAAATCACTTAAATTAAAGTCAAAACAATGATATCATTATCAATGAAGTAAAAAAAAAAAGGTTCATTTATAATTATAAATACAAATAGTTATAACTTCATCATTTTAACTTTGATTTAAACAATTTAAGATGCATTGAAAGGAATTTTAAAAAAAAAATAAAAATTACCAATGTATCTTGACTCATGCAAATCAGAGAGCTAAAATGAGACAGTAATAGCTACTTACAATTGGTAGTTGATCAATTATCTCTGTCACTAATCGATTAATGGTCACCAAGTTAATAGATTAGTTAACAACTTCAAATGACCCATAACTTTTTTATTTTAATTTTGATTTATGTGAATTTTAAAATATATTACAAAGAAGATGAAGCATGCATCTTCAATCGCTCAAGTCATATTTGAAATAGGAAAGGTATGACTGTTTAAAATTGTTAGTAGTTAATTTGATCATCAAGTTAACCAATTAGTTAACAACTTCAAAACGATCATATGTTTTAATTTTAACTCCAAACAAACAATTCAAGATACGTTGAAAAGAAAAAATAATAATTTTTTCAGTGACGATCAATTGGTTATAATTTCAAATAGTTATAACTATTTTGTTTTAACTTCAATTCAAACTATTTAATGTGTATAAGGAAAACTTTCTCTTCTTCCTTTAAATGGATCTTAAATTGCTTAATTGAGAGTTAATAAAAATTTATAATTGTTGAGTTTACATCTGTTTGTAAACTTTTTACCTTATGATGTGAAAATCTTCATTTTAAATCTGATTTTAGTAATTGGAAATGTTTTTAAAAGAGAAAGAAAAAAAATATTTTTAAAGCACTTTGAATCACACTCTAATCAGAGTTAGAGATTTAAAAATTGAAAAAGGTTTCAGTTATTTGAACAATTTATCATTTATAAAATGGAGAAAATTGTAAAATAATAAAGTAAAATAGTTGATTTGATTTACAAAAGATAGGTTGATTAGTTTAGAGCCTTAGTTCTAATTTAAAAAACTACAAAACTTTACTTTCGATCTCAGTTATGAGTCTGGACCCAATTCCTAAAAGTCCTTGTTAAGAAATGATGACAATTATTTTTAAAAATATTTGCAGATTTTCAACCAAACATAACCTTAAAACAATAAATAAAATAAGGATTTGGTATCAGAGCCCAGATTTGAGCTCTCTTCAAACCAAAATGGCAACCCCCAGTCAACCTCCATCTTCATCATCATCGTCAATCTCTATCATAGGAGCTTCAATCCAGAAACTCCCCTCACCCAGCCAACCCCTGACCATTAAGCTTAATTGAACAAATTATCTTCTCTAAAAAAATCAATTACTCAATGTGACAATCGCTCATGGGTTGGAAACCTATCTACACGCCTCAAAACCAGCCCTGTCCCTATTTTTGGACCCTCTTCTCACCGACCCAATCTAGCGTTCATCACTTGGGAATGGTACAATCGCTTGGTCATTAGCTGGATCTATGGATCTCTCTCAAAGTCAATGCTCTCTTGAATCATTACATACTCTGCATCTGAAATATGGAATGCTCTTCCCGATTTCTACTCATCGTCTTCACAATCTTAGATAATTGAGTTTCGCTTTACTCTGATACTACAAAAGATCAATTGTTAGGATAGTAAGCAATCACAGACTGGGAAAACAAAGAAGAGAAGAAAGAAGAAAGAAAGAACAAATAGAAGGCTATGACAGAATGTTGTTTTGTTATTATTCCATTGTATTTAATAATGTTACATAATTGTATATTATAAATAGATAATCAAGCAACTTATGTTGCTTTATGTACATGTGCTATTTCTGGAGTGGCGGATCTAATTTTACATAATCATCGGTTAGCCCCTGTGGTTCATCTATCCTAAATGTCGTTAGTGTCCTCAATAGTTAGCACGTTATGGCTTAACAACATAGCAAATTTTAGTAACATAACAAAAATGTGTTACTTATCATTAACATGAATATATTTGATTGACGTTATATTGTGACCTATCGAGAGAACTGATAACTATATACTTAATGCACTGCTAAAACTACATCAGAAAATAAAAATAAAAATTATTGGTTGATTCCCTAGATAATTAAATACACTTCCTTTTTTTTTTTGAATTTTTATTACAGGAGTTGCACTTATTTCAATTCACTAGACAATCTATCAATTGAGTAATGCAAACATCATTCTTAGTAAAAACTCAAACATGAATAAATAGTCACCCATAAAGTAGTTAGTACAAAAACATATCCTTGGAAAGCTACAATTATTAAAAAAAAAAAAAAAGGTCTCGAATAAATATTTTTTCTTATGATGTTGTAACCAAACATAAGATTTGATGACAATTTAGGTAAGTCTTATCTAATATTAAGTATCAAATATCCCAAAGTGCACATTTAAAATGTATGTGCTCATCAAACGCCATAGAATTATTTTAAATTATGCTGCAACTTATAATTTTGGACAATTAATAACATATAAAAATGATATATAAATACCTTTTGGTCTTATACCTTTAGTTTCACTGTTAATTATCTATTAATCTTTTTACAAAATAAGCCAGGTCCAGATCCCAAAAATACTATAACTATGAATACCAAAGACAAACTTTTTAATAAGAATCAAAAATAGAGTTTAAAACTAACCACATCTTCTTGCATCATTTTCATATATGGATGTAAATTCACTCTGTATTAGTTGCACATGTGAGTGTTTATACATTAGCGAATAGCACGAGATACACATGTAGATAACAAAAAAAAGAAAAAAAAAATTGTGAAAGAAAAAAATTTAACTGGAAAACAGAATAACCCAAATTTAGATTAATTTGATATTAATTGTTAAAATTATCAGATTGCCTATTTTTAAAGATAAAATCGAATGGAAAAAGTAATAATTTAAACAAAAAATTTAATTTAATTTAATTTAAATCTAAGTTAGCATCACCATGGTAAGAGTCTACATGTTTATTATATATATATATTAGTGATTGTAATGATTATATCCTTATTCTATTATATAATGGTGCAATAATTATAAATATGATTATAAATATATTTTATAATATTATGTAATTATTTAATAGTGATAAATATGATTACAATTTCATTAAAGAAAGATGGAGAATACAATAAGGGAGTGTTTAGGACACGGGATAAGATAAGAGTAGATTAAATTTTTAATCTTATCCTATATTTAATAAATATAGAAGTAACTTAACATAAAAAATTATTATGGGCTCACTATTTTATTCTATTTTTATTAGATTACTCAATTCCACCAAAAAAATATTTTTTTAGTTTTTAGTTTTTTTACTTTTATTTTTATTTTTAATTCTTATTTTTATTTTATATTTATTTTGTATTACATCAAAAATAGCAAGATTCTTTAATCTCATTAAAAAATATTTTTTATTTTTTAATTTATTTTTATTTTTATTTTATAATTATTTTATATTACATCAAATACTACATTATTTTATTTTACTTTAATCCAATCTAAGGGCATTAGCAATGCGTCTTGGCCAATGAGCGATGCTAACACATTTTTATAAAAAAATAAAAAAATAAATGCATTGCTGACCCTATTAGAGGAAAAAAGTAAATTTTGAGTGCTCGATATAGACCGAGCATTCAATATTTTATTTGTTAAGGTGGCGCTCCATTAAATGCCCCCTCAATGTATTACACTGCATTACTGATGTCCTCGTCTAATTGATGAATTGAATACGAAGGGATTGAAATTAATTTGGACCTCAGAAGCGGTGGGGAGGAATAGTCTATTCAGAAGAGGCGATGCATGGAAGCGACAAGATAGAGTGACGATGACAATGAAAAAGAGAAACAGAGTGAATTGAATTGAATTGAGTGAAACACTTCGCACTTTGCAGTCTCCTTAATTCATTCACTGCTGCACCTCTGTCTCTGCCAATTGCTACTGCTTTTTGTAGTTCTTTCTGCTACTAAAGACAACTGTGGCACACTCACCCAAGTCCCCCACCCCTTCATATTTTTAGCTCATTTAATTACTCTACAGCCTTTGGATGTTGTCATTTTCTGTTCCTTTTCTACAGTCTTCCTGTAATACTTACAATGCTTAAATTTACCACCTTTGTATTTTTATTATCTTTATTGTTATTACGCTGATACCACCTGCTGCTATCTTTAATGAAGATATTTTTACCGAATCAAAAATTTTTTTTACTTTTAAATTTTATAAGAACTTGAATGAATTAATAACATTTTTTCTGTCTTCATAGAAGCATTGTCTTAATAATATTTTGAAGAAGGCACCTTCTTCCAAATAAGCTCATACCTATCTACGCACAATAATTTCATTTATTTATTATATCTATACTGTTATATTAAAAATATTTTAGGTAGTTGATAGAAGAAAAAAAATTTTTATAGTAAAGTAACTATCATAAGTTTATTTTATATTTATTATGAAAAAAAATAATTTTATTATTAGCAGGATTAATTTGTTTTACAAATAACTAATTTTCAATTTTTATTTTTTTTTGTAAAACCTACATTTTAAGTTTTTAAATAAAATTTTTGATTTATCCTTTAGTTTCTATGTCTTACTTTTTATTTGTTTTTATTAATATTATTTATATCAAAAGACATGTATATATATATTTCAATTTTATTTTGTTATGCCTCACAGTTGCATTGTACACGTAATTACCCACATAAATACTATAAATGATACCAAATTAATTTAAGTCATTATGGAGTTAACAAAATGCTATAAAAATTGAAATTTTTGCGTGCCATTAATTACAAAGTTCTGCATCTAATTTATTATTTTATTAAAAAATGTGTTATAACGAACTAATGTTAAAATTAGCGGTAATTATAGTAGTTTCTAGTAATTGATGTGTTAATCTCTCTTATGCATTTGGTTAAATTAATTGCATGAAGTTGATGAATCTGATCTTCTTCCCAAGTACTTAGTGGGATTTGAGACAAATGGAATCAGCAGAGCTTGAAGAGTGCAACGTGGCGTCATTTGTGGGGAACATGCCAATATTTTGCTAATGAGCCGTACGTAGAATAAAATATGACGAATGCCGAGAATCTAACCGTCCATCAAATCAAAAGTATCAATCATTGGATCCAACGAACAACATCTGCTATGTTCTTCAAGTTGCCAGAATATCAAACTCAAAAGACAGAGAAAGTAGATACATAACTGATCATTTTGGTGGAAAAAGACATTAACAAGACATGAAATTTAGAACAAACCAAGATGGGTTTTCACCAAAGAAAGAAAGAAAGAAAAAAAAAAAAAAAAAAAAAACAAGTTCATCATCATCACCTTCTCAGAACCCCACAAAACAAAGAAAGAGAGAAGAAAAGAAAAGGCCTGAATCAGAGTACAAGGCCTCAAAAACAAAGAAAATTACAGGGAATATAGCACATGGTAATGGAGTTAATAATTCAGCTAGCTACAACTAGAATTGACAGAAAATTAAGGAAAAAAAACTCTTAACTAGATCTCCTTACCCATCTGATGAGCATTGTTGTTCTGAATCATAGAGTTCTTGCAATGAGCAATGGCTCCTTGAATTGCGTTCTGCAACTCCTCCATTGAAGAAGAAGAAGAAGAAGAAGAATAAGAAGAAGAAGAAGAATTTGAACTGAAACAGTAGTTCTGATGATCATGATTTCCATTAACCACATGAGCGTTATTTCTTCGAAGAACACCATTACTATTACCACCGTAAGAGCGGCTCGGAGAAGACCGGATTGAAGACGGGCAGCTCGAAACACATCTTCTTGATCTTCTTGGGTACATTACATTATCGACATTATTACTATTAGAAGTAGTAGTAGTATTACCTGAGAAAGAGTGAGTTGACTCCTTCTTCGAATGATGATCTGAAATGGGTCGTCTTTCTGGCACCATCGTTTTCGTCTCTGCGTTATTCTGCTGCTGCTTCTGTGACAAGTTGTCACAGATCAAAGGCTTAACTTTCTTCACGTACTTCATTATAACCTCTTTGGCTGACGTACTAATGGTTCTCTTCACTGCAGAAGAAGAAGTAGAACAAGATACATGATTCTGATGATTGTCATCTTTGTTAATCACATTCTTGTTCTGCTGCTGCTGATGATGATGATGGTCTTTCCGGAACAGTCTGGAAAACAAGAAATACTTGGATTTCTTATAAGGGGTACTACTGCTCTGATTATCAAGGTTTTTGAGTGGATTGAACTGTTGATGATGATGATGATGATCGTCTTCATCAGTGACCGAGCTGGGCCGAGAAGAATCAGTAGTATTGAACTCGGGTAGCAAGACTAGATCACTGTAAAAAGAGGTGGTGGTAGAAGAAGTAATGGAGGAATCGTTGGAACTACCGGTGGAGTCACGAGGTGAAGAAGAACAAGTGCTAGTGCTACTGCTGGAATTAGAAGGTGCATTAAGCAAGAGAGACTGAAGCATGGAGAGGCGTGGAGAGAGGTGGAGAGGAAGAAGTTGGCCTTTGTAGAAGAGATCGTCAGCTGGGCAATATAGACTTTCATGATCAGATAAAAAAGGAGTAGAAGAAGGAGAAGAAGAAGAAGATAGCTTGTTTTTACATGGAGATGTTGAGATTCTGAACTCAAAATCTGATGATGAAGAAGAAGAAGATGATGAAGAGAAAGAGTGAGCATCAATATCATTTTCTGATCTTCTTCTTCTTGTTCTTCTGTTGCTGCTGCTTCCCATGGTCTAACTATCTTCAAACTCACTCTCTAGTTAGCTTACTTTAGAGAGTGAGCTAGCTAACTAGTTTTCACATTATCATGAAAGGGTTGGTTGGTTTGGTGGGTATTTGAAGAGGAAGAAAAAAAAAAGATGGAGAAATAAATAAATTTATTATATTGATAAGATAAATTTTGTTGAGGATGATTACTTGGGGCTGATGGGCTGGTTATTAAAGAGAGTAATAATGAAGGGTGAGAGATTTAAGATAGGTAAGGTCACATGGGTGTTTGAGATTTCTAAGTTGTACTTTCCACCCTTACTTTGTGCAAAAATAAAAATGTCTGTGACGGCCATGTGTGAGCCTTAATTCTCTCAAGCTAGTTAGATATCTCACGTGCCATGGAAGAGAAAAGGATGGATGATGTGTTGGCATGTGTTAAGGGATCCAATCAGTTAGAATCTAGGGTTTCCAAAAAAAAAAACTGTGCACTTCATTAGAAATTCTAAAACCATAGATGATACCATTCCAAACTTGAAAGTTTAAACCTCTTTTCCAACTTATTCATATGTAGATCACATGATTAAAGCACTTGAATATCAATTATAACTCTGGAGTCTGAATTCTTTATCAGTTATAATCGGCCTTTGTCTGAAGAAGCAAGGATTATGTAAATTGCACAACACCACATATATATTGACATTCATCAATAAATCCTCGATATATAACACAACTCCAATGTTGGCACTCATCAACCATTGGACATACCTAAAAATGCCTACTAAATCTATCTCTACAAAAATCCAACAAAAAAAAAGACACTCATAATTGACTATCTTTAACTGAGACAAGTAATGTAAGGAAAAACAATTTGTAAATTCAAGAATTTAATTTGAAATAGTAAACACATTTTTCAAATAAACTAATATATATCAACTAAAATGGTAATCACATTTAAAATAAAATTAAATCAGAACACATTTAGACACACTATGATGAAAGTTCAGATTTTTTTTTAAATTTTCCATTTATGCATATGTTGTTCTTGAATCCTAATGAGCTAGCTTCCATGAGATGTATATATATATATATATATTGACAATATATATAGCAGGGGGGACATGAAAAAAGGTGGTGGGGTTACTAAAAAGCTAGCAATTATTAAATATAATACAAAGAGGGGTGGGTCAATGGGCACGTATAAGGTGAAGAGCTTTACAGATAGCAAGCTCAAACAAGTAATTCACTTATGCATGCAAGAGAGGGGAAAGAGAGATTTGTTGAACTGTAACTATGATTTGAAGAAGAAATGGCGACAACACACATGTTGTGAAGTAGACAGACAAGGGAGATTGGACCCTACGCTTACACTTTAATCAAATGGAAGGGAAGATGATTGTAATCACATGATCACAGATTTGTGTATATCCATCCACTCCTTCTCTCCCTACATTCATACTCTCTTTTCAAATCTCACGTATTTTGTCACCATACCATGTTATATTAATTACATATATACATATAAAATCAAATTTTCATATGAGTTTTTTCACACGTAATTATAAAATTGACCAAATTTCACCATTTATATCAAAATTAATTACCACTATGCTTTAATTTATTTTGATAATTAAAGAGTATTTTTTTCCTAGCATGTTGATTAAATTGTAAACTTGGTTTTCCATTTTCTTTTTAAAGTAGTTAAATGACCCATGTATATACATGAATTCACAAAAATATAATTTGTTTCTTTTTTGCTCTTTAATTTTTTTAATAAAATATTGTTTTACCTTTACTTGTTTCCTTTTTTTTTAAATTTTCTTGAAAGTTTTTTCTTCTTCTTTTGAGATAATGAGAGTTTTTTTAATTAACTCAACAATTTTTTTTATTGTTAATAATCTATTTACTCACATTGATATAAATAATTAAACTCTTATCTACAGTTAACTTTTATCTGATGATAATTATAACTTTTGAGTTAAGTGATTTCTAACATGATATCAGAGCGATATGTATTTAGAAGGTTTCTCATGTTCGAACCTTATTACAAACTTATTTTCTTGTTTATTTCATTTATTATCAATATTTTCTCTTTATTGTAAATCAAGTCCGTATGTTATTATATAAATGAGAGAGAGTATCAATAATTTATTTACTCTTAATTAATACACATAGTTAGACTTTTATCTAATAACTATATCTTTTGAATTAAATGATTTTTAACAATTATGTCTGTGTGTTATACCAAACAAGACCATAATTAAAGTCTCAACTTTAAGAGAAAGGATTAGAATTAGAGGGAGGCAACTTTAAAATATAAAACTCTGGTTAAAAGGCTTATCTAATAGGTCCTAAGACAAATAAAAGAGGGGGGGTATGCAAGAAAGAAGCATGCGGGGAGATCACGTGGAGGGCGCGTGCGGTGCGGGGAAGGAGTCGGAGTACTTCAACCCAAACCTAGATGGAAGGTTAGCACTCCGCAGCAGCAAGTAAGAGGCGGAGGGACCACAACACTTCAATTTTTTATTTTTTTTTCTTTGGGGCGGCGACAGATCCCAGAGTCGGCCGCGCTGGACACTTCTCCCCGACAATTGTCACGTGACAATGCCAATCTTCGATTAAGCTGGCCCTTTCTCTCACTCTCTCTGTCTCTTAATTATTTTAATTAACTAATTAATTACCTTACTTAGTCCCTCCCCTAATTCCAAAGCACCACCCCCCTACCGTCCCCTACCCTACCCTACCCACAAGGGTCAGACCCTAGAAGTTACTGCCAAAATCCGACCCAGATCCCCTAGTACTAGTTGCTACTTCGGAGTCAGTTGAACGACACCTGTCACTCTCCGCGTCTACTCTGAGGAATATGAAATTTGAATAAATCTCACTTGGTGAAAGAAGATTAAGATTATTAGAAAAATGATTTTACCGAATGGCGAATGCCTCCAAGAAAAAGATGGTAGAAAAACAATAACCAAAAGAATCTGCAAGATATTACTGATTCTTATTATAATTTTTTTTTTATTTTTTAATTTTTGAGTTCGGCATCGTGTCACTTTGCCCAAGCACAGGGGCACAGAGAGAGTAACGCCAAGATCGTTTTCTGAGAACTTTCATTACATATGACATGGCATACCACTGTTACAATAAGGTTAAATAAACTCTTAAAATATATAAACTTGACTAATTAAAAAATTATAAGAAAATTTAAAAAGATAAAAAGAAGAACTATGAAATTTTTTTTGTTATTCTCTTTATTAATAATTTATATGAGGTACAATACTCTTTTCTATAAAATTTTGATACAAAGAATTATATCGATCATAATGAACATACTTACAAATATTTAAATAATTTTATTAACTTAAACGTTATAAAATAATAAAAGTTATAAAAAAACTAATCTTAAAAATTGCATATATATTAAATAAAGTCATCCAATATATTTATAGCTATATATATATATATATATATATATATATATATATATATACAGTGCTTTCCATTAATAAAACCAAAAGCACAAGTGTCATCAATGCCATGTAAGATACATAAACATTAAGTAAAATAAACTTTTTAGTACTAATTTCATTCATTGTTAAGCTGGAATGAAAAGATAAATAAATAAAAACAACCAACATGGTCATTTATTTTTTTAAAAACTCTCTTAAATAGTCATTTATTACCCCATAAGATAAATATTGAATTTAACAGAAATAAAATTTCAAAACCTCATCAAAATATTTATTAAAAATGAAAGCATTAAAAAATTAACTTAATTATCTATCAAGTAACATTTATATTTACAAAGAGCCTCTTCGCATTAAGACGTCATTTTTTGTTAAAAAACACAATTGATAAGAGCATTTGAAGTGCACTAGGAAGTCTTACTCTAACAACATAATAATAAATGAATTTGGGCACTAACTAAAGCAACCAAAGAGCACCATTAATGCAAAAAAAGAAGAGAGAATGCAGAGGGGATTTGTAGGACGATTGCCATTTCAAACCAAGAGGATTTAGGTGTATTATATATAATGGATCAGATGCACGATATAGCTGTTTCTTTTTGGGGTTCCTGGTGGGATTGCTTGTTAATTAATAAAATTACTACATGCAAAATATACAAAGAAGTTGTTACCTAGTGTTCGATTTCAATAAACAGCAAAACCACTTCGATAGTTCCAGCCGTGGAGCATGATGCGTGGAATGACACCAGGCGAAGGCACATCGAAGGAAAGATCTATGTCCATTGCTTCTCCTGGCACCAATGAGAAATAATTATCAGAGTAATGAACTGGGAGAATTCTTGTGTCTTGCTCTTCTTTGTGTTGAGTTGTCTTTTCTGCATGAACAGAAAAATGGAGGAAAAAAGCAACTCCAGAGTCAATCCCATTCACTTCCACAACCTTTAAAGCATTACTTCTCCAAGAGAAAGCACTGCAAATCTTTTGCAACAGAGAGCTCTTTGATTTCTCAGAATCTATGGAATTATTATCATAATCATTCAAACATCTATCAGCACCTCCAAGAATCATCTTCTTTTTTTTGCAGCCTAGAATACTTTTTGAACCCTGACCATCGGATGTGTTTTCTATGTGGATTTTGATTTGATAAGTGGATTCATTGACACTACTTTTTGATGTTATCCTGAGAGGAATTCTTTTCTCCCTATATGGCTCCAACAGCTTGTAATCTTCTCCAGGCAAATGTAACCAGTAGAAGTTCCTAGATAGAATAATGCCACCTCCATCCAATGGATCATATAGCTTTAGAAGAAGAAAGTACACGGGCCTTGGGTTCTCGGACTTGGGATATCTCATTTCAAAAGTAGTTTGTGTTCTCTTGGGTGCCACCGAGACTTTATCAATAACTTCTTTGTATGGACAATTTCCATCGAGGTCCCATATGGTAGCTTCTACTACTACATTTGATATTTCATCTGATGTTGTATTAACTACCTGGACGTGTTACAGGAACCGTTTATTATTGTAAATAGACTAATAGAGTATGGATCAGTTGAAAACTTATGGAATTTTTCAATAACAAACATTTTACCTCTATAAAATATGTAACAAGATTGAGCTGTATGTGGATTGGTTCTGCTGCACAGCGACAGCCATAGAAACCAGCTGTTTGGTCATGAAGATGATCATAGAATTGACCACGAAGACCGGTCCAAGGATTCTGAGTTTTCCAAATAAGAACACCAGTGTACTTGGTCCACATTCGAGAAGTCCGTCCTTCTAGCAAAGCTCTATACTGAATGTAGTTGGTAAGTTGCGCCTAGAAAGTAATTGAATACCTCAGAACATCAACGGCAAGTACATAGAAATCCTCAAATGCAAGCAGAAGTCTAATTTAAATGTTACCTTTTCACAGAAATCATCAAGGTCAGTTGGGGAACCATAGATTTCAATCTGATCATGAACCTTGCCTGGCTTTGAATAAGGAATATATTTATGGTATTCCCATATAGGATTTGGAACCTCTTCTATGTAACCACTGGGGAGCTTATTAAGCAATGGAATTTTCCATCCTTCTGAAGGCATAGTTGCTCTTATGGTGGCAGCAACAGGCATACCCACTGAACCGACCTCTGGGTTGAACCCGTACTTATAATAGTCATCCTTGAAGAAATCCTCAGGATTCTGAATTTCATATGGGCCATCAGTGAAGTCCCCCTTCCCATTTGCAAACCCATCCCACATTGATCCCTGGATGTAAACACGAGTACCATCAAGATATTGACTGGGATCATCTGATTGGTCTGAATCTAGTGAATCACTGGTTTTATTGCAGCTTTCAAAATATGGATGGAGCACTAGTTCCTTTTTCAAAGCCGTATTAATATCTTCAGGGGGAATTTGTTCATTCCCACCAACCCATAAAGCAAGACTGGGATGATTCCTGAGGAGCTTTACGGTGTCCCTTGCACATAGCAAGAAGAGATCATGATCCAAAGGGCCATTTGGATTTGACACAGGATCACCTCGCCCATCACAGTCTCCTGTTATCCAAAATTCTTGCCACACCTACAATCAAAAGAAAAAGATCAAGAAACTGAAGCCTGAAATATCTATTAGCAACTGTCATTTGAAGGGCAAATCTGGCAAGCTCAACATAGATATAGTTCAGAAAATTGAAGAAATTAATCAAATAAACTTTAAACAAATGAAAAAAAAAATTAGACAAGAATCACTGAATATAATGGATAAATCTGACATCACTTATTGGCTAATAGAATGCATGGGTTTTGCATCTTATGACAAGTCATCATAAAAGGCCACAGATGATTCATTGGAATGATACCTAGATTACAACCAGGATTCCTAGTAAACAAACAATTCACCTGAAAAGCAAAAACCATCAGCTATTTCTTAACTGCTTTGGGGCCAGACCACTTCCCACATGCACTGAAAACCCAGTCCCTCATCAATTTAATTTTATCAGAGGACCTAAAACTGCCACTGTTTGTTCCTTAAGTGATTTTTGTATTCTAGTTTGAGCTAGAAATATTAGCTACATCTCCTCTTCTCTCATATATGAAGTACCATGTTTGCTTACTGCAAGAACCTTAAGCTGCTCATGATATATTTTTCTTTAAAAAAGCTCTATTCTACGTGAATAAATCTAAAAGCAAATATGACATATTCCAAAGGATGCAAAGTGAGTTTTGAAACTTCAATTTCATTGACTTTACTATCAGATCTTTTTCATTTAATTTATTTATTTTCTTTCCTTTTAAGATTGCAACATGGATACAAAAACAACGCATCCTTGGAAGTCATGATTTTGTGTCTTGGAAGTGGAAACAGTTCCTCCACCTTAAAGGTGCGGCTGCATATATCACCCCTTTGCTAAGACTCCACAATAGGTGGAGCACTGTGCACTGTATATGTTGTACCTTATGTTAGATGCACTCAAGTATAGGCGCCAAGCACAGGTACATATCTAAATGTCAGGTTTGTTCATTTTCAAATCAAGGATACAGGCATACAGTTAAAAAGTATCTTAAAATTTTGGATTTGGGTACTTCGACAAGCTTTTGTTCAATACTAAGCCTATATCTATTTCCTTAGTTTTTTTCTTATATTCTTTCATCATTTTGTCGTCCTTCATTTTCTCACATAAGTGGAAACCCATTAGTCTCTTCATCTCTACTTTCTTGCAGAATCTACAAAGAAAAACTGAGGTGCCAAACACATACACCTACCTATGTTCACGTCATGGAACTTCAAACTAAAGAGTCTCAGTAACATAAGCCCTAGCATGGATTTTGAAAGAGAATAAATAGTGACAGGACCAGTGAAAAACCAGTAAGAAAGAATCTTCAAACTAATTGGTAAAAGAAAAGAAAAGGATATCGAAGATAATTTACCAACAAACCATAAATATCACAGTAGTGATAAAATTCTGGCCTCTCAGCTAATCCACCACCCCAACAGCGAAGCATGTTGAAGTTCATATCAGCATGAAACTTGATATCTGTCTTGTACCTTTCACTTGAAAGTCTTAATAAGCCATCAGACAATATCCAGTTACCACCACGGATAAAAATTGGTTGCCCATTAACCTTAAACAACCTATAATATACAGGATATGCAGATTAAATCATGAATTCCTCGTACCTAATCAAAGAACAAAGTTATCATACCTATAATGCAAAAACATAGAAGTACCTTCCACCAGTAGCGCCATCAATAATGTTCTCAATTTTACGAAATCCAAATAAACTGCCCCATGAATCAGATTCACCATTTCCCTTGATGTCAACAGTGATCTCAACATTATACAGGGGCTGTTTGCCCATGCCATTAGGCCACCATAAATGCGGTTTGTAAAAGAGAAGCTGGCAGGTCATTCTTCATTAGCGATTGAGGAAGTCATCACCAAATATTTGAAGTACTACTTCATACAATTAACACGATGATGCAGTTTTTCCCCATACCTTAAAGCAGCTTAGTAGCAAACATTACAAGAGGCCCCATCAAATGCATTTTGTGTTTCAAATTGGTTGGACTACCGTGTAATTTATATTGCAGTGGCAACAAAGTTTTGCTTCAAATCAACTATAGAAATTTGAATTGCTGTGACTCCCACAAAATGTTGGTTGTTGTACTCTACTCATCAGAAAGTCTAAGGCACACTTAGCTCAAGAATTATAACCTTCCCCAGCAACAGAATCACTGGGAAAAAAATCGTATCTAATTCTCCTACTCTACATTACTGATAATTAGGCTGAATTTCCAGTATTTTCATCAAATGCAGAGAGCTCATTCAGTATGGATCTTGTCAGGTATAAGGTTGAAGAGTTCACAAGCCATCATTTGATGCATAGACAAAGTTTAGTAGTTGAAGTAAAAAGGCTTGATTTGATAATAATAATAATAATAACAACACCAACAATAACAATAATGATGATGATAAACAAATAATTTAAAAAAGGCTTTTACTTGTGTAAGGAACAGATGGACACCTGAACATATCATAAAAGACTTCTACTTTTGTAATGGACGTTCTTTAAACTTACAGAGAGACATATTTGGATATTTTGGTTCATGTAAATAAACAATGGATAATGGATGTCGTGTATTTTTAGTTATAAATTAGAGTAGGATTCACTTGGAAAATTTTCAAAACATAGCTGTCCATTAGAATTGGTAAAGCTATCGTGTACATATACATACATGCAAATGACACACACACACACAGAAACAATCTCTGTCTTTGGATCTCTATATGCTCCCACATATAATTGAAGAGCAAACTACGGAAAATTCTAGCCTACTTTTCTTTTTTTTTCTTTTTTTTTTCTTTTTTTTTTTTGATGATGCAAGAGTGTCTAGGCTTAAGTCCAACTAGTCCACCACAGGGTGCACACGCCCACCCCAAGCCAAGACCTGGGAGATATTAGAAGATTCATTTAATGGATAGGTGACTAGAACTCAACACGTAAATATTGGCATTGGAACCATTGTGAGTGGGCAGTGTATCCAAGGCAACCATCACACCAATGCCCCCGAGGACAAATTCTTGCCTACTTTTTATGAAAATTAAATAGTGACAGTATGACAACTTGTTTTTGTAATAGTCGAAAAAAATAATAATAACAATAATACAATAAAATAATTAACTTGAAGGAAAAATAAATAAATAATTAATCACAATAAAAATTACGTATTCTAATACAACTGGGAGACTACATTGAAAACCCCCTATATAAACCTATTTTCTTTTGTTTTAAAAGCATTCTAAACTTTTCTAAAACCCTAGAGCCGGCAAAGGAGAACAAGGGAGCATCTAGAAGCCATTAACGAAGTTCTCAAAACGCATTCGAAGAGTGAATTGATGATCAAAGGTATAATTTATTCTTTTCTTTTTTTTTACATTCTTTAGGAATGGGTTGGGAAAAATACATAATTAGGAGTTATAGATATATATATATATATTGAAATTATGGATCAATATATATATGAGAAATCTGATTTATAAAGTATTGATAATACATATATATATAATAACAGAGGGATTAACAGATTTCATCTACATATAACGAGACAATCAATCGGTTTGATTGTATCTGTTATATATATAGGATTGATGGGATTTAATGGGTAAAACAGATTTATAAATTAACAGATTTTACATAATATGTATACATGGGTGAGAATATATGTAATATTTATAGATTAACAGATTTTATAATATAAAAATCTGTCAACAGATTGGTTCATTACATATGGGGTTACAGATAATGATATATGTTAGAATTACAGATATAAACCTCTTTACATGTGATATATGATATAAATCGGTCAACAGATGGGTTAAACCTCTTTACATATAGGTAATCAAATTATATATATGTGTGTGTGTGCGTGTGTGTGTGTGTTGGAATTACAGATAATGATATGTGTAATGTATAGCAGATTTTATTACATATGGAAATAATATATATTTATAATGATATGTGCAATATATAACAGATTTATTACATATGAGAATAATATGTATTTATGATGGGCTCATTAAGTTTCATATATATATATATATATATATATATATATATATACATACATACATATACATATTCAATTCACTTATATACATGCAGTGACTTAGGCATTATATATACTATGATAGATTCAGTATTATTATTATTATATATTCTGTTATACATAGCAACATAAATCCTTATTTTATATATATTCATTTATAAAATAATTTTTATTATTTATTTTACATATTTAGTTATAAATCTCTATTTAGTTATAAATATACATACATACATACATACATACATATATATATATATATATATACATACATACAGACATCCAGTCATCCATCCATACATCCATACATACATAAAATAAGGG
>JAJIYU010004471.1:0-24297 GCA_030144865.1 Tinospora cordifolia | reverse complement strand
TTTTATGAGTGCATCTAATTAATACTTTATACACATGTTTTTTCTATATTAATATCATACTAAAAATATTATTTTCTTATTCAAATAGAGAAACATATAATTACCCAAAAATTTTTTATGTCTAATATTAATCATCGTATATTCTTTTATACTTCCATATTAACTAATTAATTGTGTACCAATGACAAATATAAATATGTGTTTATATTTAAATATATACATATATGTGTTTTAAACTCAAATTTCGATTATTACGTCACTGAAATTTTTGATATTACAATTATGACATCACTAAAATTTCAGGTATTACAATAACACATTATTAACATCACTTTACTATATATATCATAATCTCTACATGTGTCATGCATAGTTATTAGTTTTATGAGCAAACATGCATATTTGATCCCTTTCCTATGTAGACGTTATTTTCTTCAACCTTTCATGTTTCCATAGACTTGTAACCCTCAAAATCATAAGATTCATTGCTAAAAATTAAAAAGTGACCATAAGAAAGGAATAAGATCATTATACCTTACTACCGTTGCTTGGAACGTCTCGTTGATGATGTGTGCTTTAAAAGAGAGTTCTTGGCTCTTCTTTAGGTTGATTTATGTTTCTGTTTTGATGATGGAATTAGAAAAATATTTCAAAAATTTTTGATAGAAAGAATGATCACATCAAGGGGTGGAAAGAAGAAGAAAAGAAATGGTAGATAAGGTAGTGAAGATAGTGTGGGGTATTAACTAGTAGAAGGGATCGTTATGGCTTAATGCGTGCACTGTCAACCATTTGTGATGTTCTTCAATGACTGGAACAAGGAGACATCCAAAAAGAGGGTAGAATATCAAAATCAGCATCTAAAGATAAAAAGAAGGGAAAAAGGAAGAGAATAAGATGTTGTGTAGGGGTAATACCTTATTGGAAGATATATAAGATATAAAATGAGTTTTAACATCTTTACCATCAGTTTAGATTTGTTTGAGAAGCATCATCAATATTATGATCATCAAAATCTTCCTCAACAACAACCTTGTGAAGTAAGGGCAAATCAAATTTCTTGACAACAAAATTAGACTTATTTATTGCTTTAATAGTTGCAACTGTCAGATTAACACCTGCATCATAATTTAAAATAACACATTTTGAAGACTCCAATATAGCAATAATAGCAATAGGCGAGATGAAAACAATGTGTATCCTTTTAAACTTGATTTCTTGATCCACATTTTCATAGTTTGTTGCTTCTTCTGTCATTCTCTATAATAGATGAGGTGTTAAGTCCTTTTTTTGTCTTATCATTTATCATTTTGAAACACTTTGGTCAAATGTGTCCCAGAAGATTGCAATCGTGATATATAGGTATAAATCTTTGTGAGTTTTTAACCTTTTCTTCGTCTTCAACTTCTTGGTGTTTTTACAAACATCGTTTGCCCTTGGAACATTCTCTCTAATAGCCAATTCAAGAGTAATCACTTGAACTTTTTCCCACTATCAAGATTTCATCAAACTTGATTTTTCTTATGTTCAATCTTCATAGAGTCTTTTCAACTTCATCAAGTCTCCTATGTATGTCTTCCAATTTCTTCCCACTTTCCATAACAATGAAGTTCAATGATTTATTTTATGAAAATAAAGCTCCTTTTTGAAGAAACTCTACATTCATTCTTCGAACTTTTATCTACTTGTGGTACATTTCTTCATGGGTGTGATACCCATCTCTTACTCCATATTTTCTAATTTGGTTTATTGAGTCCAATCACCATTTGAAAATTGAAAACACTTTTTCGCCTCTTTTAAAAAGCTTTATCTTTGTAACAGAATTTTTTTTGTATATTTATTTAAAACATTTGTGTCATATCAAGCATCTAGAAGAAGAAGTATTACTTTTGTCTTTCTTGTCTACTTTATCTTATTTTGGTTCATTTCCATTTACTTTGAACATGTTATTTTCTTTTATCGAGTTTCAAAAGCTTTTTCTTCCATGAAGAATGAGCAATGTCAAAAAGCAAATATTTTCAGAACATAATATTCTCACATCACATAATCATGAGTCAGTTTTTCAAAAGTTGCCTATTCCAGTAGGTGCCTTGACATACCAACCCTTTCTCCTAGGGCACAAAACTATAACATGGTAGTGTTCCTTAAATACATTCAAATTAACAAAATGAAACCCTAACCCATCAGTGGGTCTAAAAAAAAAGGAGTAAGCTCTATGAGCCTAGTTGATCATATAATTTTATAGTGAAACTAATGTTGTATATATGTACATCAACATGCAACCATTGCAATACATTATCCGATACAATCATACAGTTATATTTGCAGTCAATTTAGGAAAGGTGGCCTACTATAGATTGTCCCCGTACCCTTAGTCAAGTGACTCCGATAGGAACATCACTGATTTTAAGGTTTGTGTGTTCGAATATCATTGGCCCCTCAAGTGGATTAGACGTATATGCGCGGCACAATCAATCATATGTGTCATAATATACCCGTCTCCAAAGTGAGACGTCATCCCATTGACCATCAATGGTTGCCCGTAGGCCAACTGTCCCGTAGAGTGGGTTGTCCTCTTTTTAATGTTATTTCAAGTGTGGTCATACTTCACAATTACTAGATCATCTAACGTAGTTTATATGCAATATCAATGTATATACACATATATATCATGATCCAGATCATTTCTACTTTACAATCAACATGCCTTTGTCATGCTTCATAGCAATATGTATGTCATTTTACTTCATGTAGTTGCAAGATCATACTTTTAATGGTGACATGAACATCATCTTTGTATGCGCTCTTTCTAATAGATTTGGTAGTATATATGTCATGTATCACACACATGCTCTAAGTTTGTTATAGTCTCATGCACGGTGCAAACATGATATGTAACATTCCAAACATTTGTTCAAATGTTCATCATATCAAACATGGAATTTTGATCATATGTATCACTAGCATATAAGCCTCAATGGGGTACTCTAACTTTTCACCTTAAGTCCAATCATGTATGATATACATGCAAACACAGTTAGAATGAGTGTAAAAGTGTAATAATCTCCACCTTATAAGCTCTTTTTCCAAAAAATTAATTTCCTTGTCCGTTGCATACCTCGTTGCCATTGTGCAACATGTCACTTACAAGATCGAGCACATTTAAGTATGGCCAAAGGTTTTTAGGGTCAAAGTCAACCTATCACGTCTAAGGTCAAAGGTCTTTAGGGTGGTCAAAGTTGTATGGGAAATTATGTTAAAAATCCATCTATATTCTAGTTACTATGGTATTGAAATTCATTACCACAGTAGTCATTGGACTCTAGTTTTTGGTTGACAACTATGTTTCTTACTTTTGGTTGACCATTTCATGGGCTTCGGGTCTTCGATTTATATTATTCTTGAGACGATTTTATAGTACACTTGACAAACAATCTAGTGGCCATGGCCTTTTGGCTTAGTTTGGTCTCAACTGTTTCAAATTTAGCTTTAGAGTCTATTGTTATGTCACCAATCATGCCTAAAAATCTATATTGGGACACCAAATTCAATGGCTTGGATATTGGGCTACAGTTAATAGGTTCATAAGCTTTTTGATGCATTAAGGTCTCTATGCGGTCATCTTTCAATTGGTGTAAATGATTTGGGCCGGATATCTACTTATCAATCTAGGTTTTAGCTCAAATTTTGGTTAGTGGCATGAGCTTTTCAACCCAAAATTTTCGGTGTTTAAGTAACTAATTTAGAGGCTCAATTTTGAGTTCATAGAACACCATTTTCGATCATAAGGTGCACTAGAAAAGTCATTTTTTATACTTTCCAGTGGCAGATGGGTTGTGGTTTAACATTGATCTACATTCTACTTAAACATCACCCCTAAGTGGGCAAAAAATACATGTAAAGTGTCATGGCTTTGGCATGTGTATGCACGTGTTTTCATTCGTCTTAGAATGGAGGTTTTTCAACTTCCAACAGCTTCCCATGTTCGCCACACTTCCATGCACTTAACATAAAGAAATTTTGCCAAAAGGTGAACGTAACTCATCTTCATCCAATTTATGGACAAAAAATGAGAGTGTAGGCCAAATTGGGTTAGTGGAGGGGGTTATGGTGGCTCTCCATAGGTGCATGGTGGTGTTCAACTACTCATGGAGTGGTCCTACATAGCTTATAGAAGATAGAGAAACACTTATGGTGGTGGTTGAAAATTACTAGCCAGTCATTGACGTTTTGTGATCATGGTGTAATAACTGTGTTTGACCCATAATTGTGAGCACATGGATGAGTCTTTGTATGAGATCTTGACATAGTTTGGGCATGCCAAGTACCTTCTAGACATTGGTGTATGGGTGGCTCAAGGAGGACCCGTGGATTAATGAGAATCTCGAGTCAAAAAGGTGATCTAGAACCACCGAGGCATTATCACATTACACTAGTGCGGTAATTGCCTTCTTGTTTTTTTATTTATTTTAAAATCTCCTCAACATCCCAAACATTTTAACTAAACACTTTCCTTTCCTAACCTTTTTCAAAATCCGATTTTATTATGTTAAAACCTTATATAAGTTGTCTTCTCAAAAAATATGTTCCTTATTGTAGCAAAAATATACAAAAAACTTAACTTGTTTTTGAAAAATTTCTTTTAACATTGGAAACTTGTTATTTCATATGAAAACATTTTGTACATGGTCCTAAAGGGGATGCCACTTATCACTTTCTATGTTTCATTTCATTAACCAACACAAAAAGGACATGAAAATTGAAATTCAATAAGAAATAGAGAATTGACATTCTGTGTATGTAATACCCTTAATTTTAACAAAATATACATATTTTTTAATTTTATTTATAAGGGTATTTATCATAATTTAGTATAAAAAATTTATATATTTTTAAAGATGTATAATTACAAGTACTGATAAATTAAATAATAATAGTTAAACTAAATAATAATGTAATGAAACAACCTCATTTAAAAAATTTGATGTCACAGATAAGTTCAAAATGTCAAAAATTCTTAAAAACTCATTTTTATATAATTTTACATATAAGAGGAAAATGTCAAAAGACATCTTGAACAACTTGTACATTACATAAATGAGCTTATTGCAAAAATTTAACATTATGGAAGAGTTTAAATTGTCAAAATTTCTTTACTCATTACGTTTCGTAAAGTTTGTACATAAATAAAATAAAAATAATTATTTTAAAAATTTGCATGCGAGTAATGCATGTATGTAAAATATAGTATGTGCATGTACATACCATAACACAATCTCATATAGAATTTAGATTATCTATATAATCAATTGAGATGGCTAACTCACTTATTTCATATGTACCATAATTCTACTAAAACTAGTATATGTGTCACTTTTCATACTCCTTATTAGATACCATCTCATATAACTTTATCTTATGCAATATCTCCTAGACAAAGTTCCATATTTAATTGGAAAAAAAAAATGGCTACTAAAGACGTCAACTTATCATGTAGAGTTATATCTATAAAAAAAATAATAATAATAAATAAAATAAACAATAAATTCGTGCAAAGTGATAGAGAGGAGTCCTAATGCAATAGGTTGGCTAGATGTCTAATGCAGCATACGTAGAACAATGGCTCAGATGCTGTACCAGTGATCACGGTAAAAGTTTTCCTCCTCACTTTCTTAATTCAACATTTTGTTATTAACTTTCTTCTGTATGGGTGGTAGTCCAGATGCACAAAACTTTTAATCTTGCTCATGACTACTACAAAAGTTACTGTAATATTACTATTATTCTCTCTTCTGTGCAACCCGCTCCTATTGTATCCTATTGTATATTTTCCTCCTTTTTCTCTACTTTCTTCTTTCCTTTCTTCCATAAAATCTTTCCAACTGTACCCCTCTGTCTCTCTCCTGCTCTTTTTATTTTATTATACACATACATACATACATATATATATATATATATATATATATCCTGATAATATGTTTCTATTTGATATCATATATTTATATATTGAGATATATTTCTGACATGAAATCGTATTAGGTGAAATACATGTGTATTGATATTGTATATGTACTTCTATATTAAATATAACACGAAATATTATATATACTTATAATATTTTATAATATAATTCTAATATTACATATATGCTTGTAATATGTATGTATATGTGCTAAACATATGAGGTCATAAATTAGGTAATTAAATATAGTAGGTGATTAAAATACATATTTGTTCTTTAAACTCTATAATCAACTATTTATGCTATTATATAAAATATATGAGGCTATACATATATAGCACCACTATGTATTTATTCATACACCTACATTTATGTTATGTATAATACAATCAAATCATATATTACCTATAGAATAATATATACATAGCATGTTTAAGAGTATAAGTAAACATGAAGTTAATGATCTAGGAGGCTATAATTACCCCTTTCATATTATTTAAGTTTTATATATTGTACACAATTTGTCTATGACATTATTGATTTACGGCCATGTTAGTGTGAACATTCTTGGTACAGATTGGTATGAATGTATTATGCGTAATATAATGTCTACTTGAATCGTATGGTAGTGCTCAACATATGAATATATATTATGCTATAGTTTTTAGTTAGAATTATGAATGGTTACGAATGCATACTTGTTTAGAAAAAATTATAGTTATATATGATTGCATGGTATTGATATTATTATTTTATATGTTGTATAACATGATTAGTGTGTCGCGCTAAATAAAAGATAAGAAAGAGTTAAACCACATATCGAGGCCATGATCGACAACTAGGTGCCATCTTAGGTGCCCCAAATTTTTGATAAATTTGGCTTTGGATATTCAATCATATGCATGATCGTTTAACTTGATACAACTGATATTATAGCTAGACATCACTCTGTGGAGGGTTGAGATTAGATGATTGACCATTTGGTGTCACCTTGGGATGATTGATCTCTCGAACCACAAAGAGACACCAAGGTTGAATCCTTCGATCACTATAATTGTAAACAATTTGATGTTTAAATCAATTAATGATTGATAAGTGTTTGAGTGTATGATATATTAACTTTTTTAATGTTTATGATATATTGGTATAATTTACTAGGCTCTTTGAGCTCACCCCCTTTTTTTGTAAAAATTGAAGATGGTGCATCTTAGAACCATATCTTAGCAAAGTTTAGTATTTCTTATATAGAATTATTTCATTTATGTTATTTAGGAGTCGACTATGTACTCATTGGAGTTAGTTATTTTTATATTTGAATAGATGAGTATTGGACGTCGATGGTTGCTTAATAAAACAGTGTTTGAGTACATTTATGTATATTACAAATGCCTACATTATAATGAGACAAATTGTTAATAGAGAATATAAGTATCACGCCCATATCTCAAGGACCTAAATTTTTGTAATTAGAGAAATATATCATTATTATATTGAATAAGGAGAATTTATGAAATTTTTCATAGTATTGATAGGTCTTAAAAGGCATGGTGTTACAATTTAACAAAATACGATTAAATTTTCAAGTCTTAAGATGTTTTGCTTGAATATAGTAGGCCCCATACAGAAAAATCAAAATCAACTCCATTCAATTAGAACGTAAGTCAAATGACATGAATCCAAAGTTAGTCCTCTCTACTAGGACATTCATTACAAATTTCCAAAATAATACAAGAGTCAAACCACATAAGGTACAAAGCCAATAAAATAGAAAGGGAGAATATATCAGAGGAACTGACTCTCAACAACCCTGTCAAGGAGTACCTACATCTAAAAATATAGTAGGCTAAGCTCTATGAGCATAGTAGGTCTATTTCAAATCTAAAAACAAATAATCAAATACAAATTATGCACATATTGCAAGAATTAGGTGTTTCAAACAATCGTTTAGTTTTTAGTCGATATTCAGTAGGATAGATAAGTCTTATGACAATTCATAGACCACCCCAATACTACAAGGACATAATCTAGTCAATTGTGGTGTCATGTACATGGTCCCACTTTTCCATAGTAATTGAAGGTATCAATCCCCAAATCGAGGTTCTAGATGGAAGGTTTTCAAATTTTATCTCTACTCGTAGACCCAGGCCACATGGGGGAGGGTTTTCAAAGACATCCTAAACCTCAGACCAAAGCCTCACGGGAGAGGTTTTGCCATAGAAAAGCATTATGCTATCATAGTGGACTACCAATAGCACTCGAAGGCCGGTTATCCCAAAACGTGTATTATTATCGTAATTATGTTCTTTAAATATGGTCAATAGCATGATGTCACATGTAACGTAAAATCATTTGAACAATTTCATATATCATCATGATCATATCATCGACATAACATTTTCATGTTTAATTTGCAAGTTACATAAGTATTTACACATGTTGCGTATTACACACGTGTTGCATATTACATAAGTATTTACATAATTTGCAAATTACACATGTTGCATAATTACATACATTCTATAGTTATGAAATCATGATTTTTGAGATGTATGCCAATGCCTAGCTTGTTCGTTATCATGGCATGTATAATTTTGTTTATCACCTAAGCATGTCCTACACATCAGAATCATATCTTATTAATCATTCAAAGGATTCATTTCACAATTTTATTCAAACATGCATCGGACCATGCAAGCATGCAACAAAGTAACCACCTGTGACCTTTTTATAATCTGTGTATGTACATACATGTTTAACTAGGAAATGGAGATAATCTACAATTGTTACCCACATCAGTGATACGAAAAATAGTAACAACAATTGTAAAATGATCCTCCAATCAACATTCCTACGTTTTCACCTATGCATATCAATATACCAACTCTTAGCATGTTCCCTTTTTATCATGATTTGATTCTAGGTTAATATGTTTGCATGCTTGTTTGGGACTTTACAATGTTCTAGAATACACTATTAAATCTATAAAGTTTGGCCAACAAGCATGCAAAAAATTAGAGTTTTCTAATCACCATTGTTCTAGAAAACCACCTCAAAGGTGTGACACACTGCACTTCTTGGAATTTCCAAGAGGTGCTTCACATGGTGTAATTTGCTACTTTGTGCCTCTTGGCACAAAATAGTGTATTGTTGCTCTTTTCAGTTGGGGGCCTTTCGAGTTTTAGTTTTAGGTGTTCTAGGGCCTATTTTGTTTGTTTCTCTCTATACTATTATGGGGTTTAGTCATATTATTTTCAAAGATTTGAGATTAAATTAAGGGTTTTCTATGGTTGGTCACAGGTTTGAAAATGACTATCATTTCATGGAAACAACCTATCTTTGTGCTTATTATTCTCACGTCTTAGTTCATCATTTCGTGCCATTCTAGTGATATTTAAAAGTCATTTCTACACATTTTCTAAAAGTGTAAGGGTTATGATATTGTAACTCTAGTCTCAATCTCGAAAACAAGCCTAAAAATGGCCAGTCACAAGGTCTTTGCGACCCAAAACTTGAATGTGCAACTACCTATTTTTATGAACTCAATTCTTAGTCTAAAATGGACATATTTATACCATTCTTTTGGTAATATGATTGTGGAAGAGCCACAATCTTGTAGTATTTGGGTCTCAAAAAGATATGGTTCATGGCTTACATGAAATGTTCCCCAAAATGGTGGGGCAATCACGTTGCTAACATGAACAAGGTGTTCATGACTTGGCCCTTTCACTAATATACGTGGATCAAAAGACAAAAGAGGGTATTTAGAATACTCACAAAGGGCAATTCTTTGTTCTTCAAGGCTTTCCAAGCTAAGCAAATACCTTCGTACATGCACAAGGGCTTTCTCCCAAAATCCATACTAAGAAAATGTTTTTTTTTTCTCCCCCTTGGTTCCCTATTTCAAATGATAAGTGTGTAAGTCAAAAAGAGGGATCAATAAGTTGAGTTACTTGTTGGTGATGGTGGTCTAATCAATAATAATATCCCCTCACAATGATTGGGCTGTGCAAAGGCTTGAAAAGTTCATCTAAGCTTCCAAAACATGATCACCTACACTTTCATGAAAATGGAAAAGGTGCAAGTGCCCAACTTCCCACATCTTTTTCTTTCATGAATTTGCATGATCTTTGTCACTCTCTTCATGGCTAATGAGGATTAAGTATGAACTTCCACGATCATGCCAAGTGACACCCTATGGATCCTTATCATCAGGTGAAGTTGGCATGATAAGCTAGTGGGGCTAAGCCCCATGATGCAACGGGTTACACTTTTGAACATTCACTTTTACATTAGCAATTGCATCTGTTGTTACCTCTGTGCACCCAATACTATTTTGTGTCATAGTTGAATCAATAGTTATTGCACCTCTGTTATCAGGATTGCGTGTCTCATTCAAACTCAAAACTATGTTGAAGGCCACAAAATTGCGAGAGATCTCTTCACCCTCTTCATGACTTCCTTTAGATTCTTCACCATGCCATTTTACTTTTTGTTTCAAAGTGTTTGTACATTTTGCTTGAATGTGCCCAAATCCCTTTCATTCTTTTATGCTTTATTCTTGTAGACTTACTCTTCAACTCAAAATCTTGAATACGACTGTATTACAATGTTTCTACAGTTAATTTGAAAAATTTTTGTTTGAAAGAAAGGGCCAAAAGATTCGTATATGTTCTAAGGGAAAATCACATTTTTATAAAGAGAAATGTTACATATTATGATCATATACATGAAAAATATTCAAGAAATAAAAACTTAATATAAAAATATTATATTTCGTAAACAACACTTTGTATAGTATATTAATATAGAAGATCTATAATTGTTTTTTGAAAACATTAATTTTTTTAATTTATGTGATCTTAATTTTAAGAAGTTAGAATGGGCAAAGGAGGGCAAGACTACAAAGGTGTTGTTGTTGGCGCCAATGGTTTGCTGTTCTCAGCGGTGGTGAAGTTTTTAACATAGACAAGAGAAATTCTAGAATGCTTGATCAGTTTTAAAGAAAATTGACAAAATCCCTTTCGTTTTCGTCTTCAACTATTTTTTCTTCTTATTTAGCTGTTTCATCATCATCATTTTCTTTTTCTTTTGTGTTTGCTTCTCCTTCTCCATTTTTTTTGCATTAGCGACGCTATTAGAATTGCAGTAAATCTAGTAATAGTGAAACTTGTAATATTTGTAGCATCCATGGCGAACATATTGCAATAAGGATCCTGCAATTTGTTGGTTCATCGTCTTCCTTTGTTCATTGACCCTGTTCAACCATTACTTGACACCATTCCAAAATAGCTTATCAAAATGGGTGAACAAGTTGGAAAAATACAAAGGTCTACCAATCTAGAGCTTATTATTCTTGATGAAGGTGGCGAGACGAGAATCATGACGTTTGTAGAGCTATTGGTGACGTTTTTTATTTTGATTGTGAAAGGAGATTCAAGCATATTTCACACCCTTAAAAGAGAACATTAGTACTTTTATAAATATTTGTTAAAATATGATAAATGAGAAAGACTTTAAAAAGAAATATCAACACATATTTATGAAAATACTTCTAAAAAAATTAATTAATTAGTTTTATTTTTTTTTGATGCTGGTGACGGGCCTAACAGTTAGTGCGGGTCAGGCCCAATAGAGGGCAGGTTCATCTGAGAGAGAGAGAGAACAGTAGGTTCTTTCTTTCCTCGTCGCGAAGAGATTGATCGCCATGGTTAGCGTTCTTACACAGGTAAGGCTCTCTTTGTCTCTTTTTTCCCTTCTAAATCCGCTTCAGATTTATGTACTGAAACACACATTTAGATATCTGATGAATAATGAATTATCTATTTACGTCTCCCGCAATTACTTAATTGATTTTTAGGTTTCTTTTGCATTTGATACAATGAAATATAGCTTCTTTAGGTAGTTTTCTTTCTCCGGAATATTGAAATTTGGTATAGCATGATGTAGGTGAAAATTTAAAGAAAACCCCCTTATTTAAGGGTTTTTTTTGTAATTATTTTTTTGTGGGATTGAATTGGTGTTACTTGATGTTTTGATGTCGCAGGAGCGTCTCCTTGGGGCTGCACTGGGAAGTATATTTGCGGGGATTGTTGTGTTCGAGCATCGCAGGAGCATTTATGCATCGATTTCGGAAAACCAGTCTCCTTCCCAAGCTCGCTTAGAGGTATTTGAAATTGACTTTTAATTTCTCTGGGAGTTTTGATGTTTTTATCTCCCCGCAGAAAATTATTTATTCAACTCTATGTTGAAACAAGAGTAGCAACATTTATTTTTCTCCTGAGTCAGCTTAATAAGGCTAGGGCACTAAATTATCTTCTTGAAGATTATTAATGTGATAGTATGCTATAGGGTTTGCATTTCATCTTTCTTTGTTTTAAACAAAGCATCTAATAGGTATAAGAGAAGTGGTTCTGATGGCCAGGAATCTGCCTCAGGAAGCTAGCCATAAGTTCTAATTCCTACCTAATTGGGTCACTCTTGATTGAGTTCCTGGTCCAAGGATAGGATGGTTTGACTTGTTTAAAATACTTGGGGGGGCTCGATGGGTGGTCCAAGAGGCCTAGATAGTAGATATATTTGTTGGCCGAGAAAAAAAATTATATATTGTTGTATGTCAAAACTTATCATTTGACATATTTTGGTAATTATGTATGGCTTGTTTATGGGTACTTTAGTACTGGACTGAAAGAACGTACTTAAGATTTGTGCTTTAAGATTCCATTCTTTTTAAGATCAGTATGAGATCATTTTGAAATGTGAAAAACAATTTAGGCTTTGCTTACACCAGTTTGTTTCTTAAATATGATTAATAATGGCTTCTCAATTGTGGTTTTAGTTGAATGGTCAATAATAAGATAACCATTTTAGTGAGAATGCAAAAGGGAGAATGACATTGATCTACTTGAAGCCTAGCACCCTCTTGAAATAGCCAATGGTAACAGCAGTAATATCGAAGGCAAAGAACAAACAATTGAGGTGAGTTTTGCTTGATACTATAGAACATGACTAAATGTATCATTGCAATATCTTAAGTAGTTGAATTGGATTCTGATGTAATAAATGAAGAATAAAATTAAAAAGAAATGAAAAGAATAAAATTCTTGAATACAAATAAAAGAATGGGGGTATGGAAAAGCTAAAAAATTAGTAGAAAAGGAAAGTGCATAGATGGCTAAGTGTATACATATACTTGTTTTTAAATTTGGAGGGTCATTATTGTAAAAGTTGTAGAAACTTAGGTTTCATTTGGTAAGTAATTTCAGTCCAATTTTTTGTTTTCATAAAATAAAAATTGAAAGTAGTTAAAACTTATTTAATTGGATAGGATTTAAGAATTTTTTTTAAGGAAAAAAAAAAGAAAAGAAAAGTTAAGAAAGTAATTTGTTTTCAGGAAACATGCTCAACTTGTTTTATGGATAACCTTGGACAAACCTAACAAGTTTTCTAAATCTTGAAAACAATTCTTGAATATAACATAGCAAACATAAATCTAGAAACAATTTATCAATAAAAAATATATTCATATTCTCATTGTTTAAGCTGTCATGCCAACACAACCTTCAAGATATTTGCTAGCTAAGTTTGTTTGTAGTGAACAGGCCATAATTATAGTACTCGGAGATTTATTCCCACATAACATGGTTTACAAGTCATGGCATCTTATTTATTTGCTTGCATGGGGGTTGTTCATTTATTGTTGGTTTGAATTTTTTTTATGTCTTTTTTTTTCGTTTGAATTTTATTAATTAAATTTACTTCTTTTGTTAGTTGGACGACCCTATTTATAATTATATTAGCCTCTTCATTTCCAACCCTTTTCAATCTCTACTTAGCAAAACTTTATGTGCCCTTAAAGGAGAATTATGCATGGAGAAGAAAATCTATGACAGTCAGGCACGCTACCAAAGGAAGGCCCATATACTCCTCTGTAGGATGAAATTTCACTTTTAGAGTGCAAATTCTCCATGATTCAAGAGCTTTCTATCTTTTCATTGGAGAAGTATGAAATTTATGAGAGTAGAATATATTTTCATTGGTTCTCTCTCATCAGATGTGCTTCTGCCTCTATCATATCTGCTGTTGGCGGCTTCGTCATTACTATCATCACTATAATGTCATTAGGCCACAACATGGTACTACCACTACGATTATTGAGTTGCCACCACCTCATCATGCTACCATATTATGCTGTCATCCTTTTAGCACCAGTATCACCTTAATCATGTCACATGTATAGCACATTACCCGTGTTATTATATCACTATTGATATCTCACAATACCGTTACCTTTTAATATCACCACTCCCACAAGCCCATTATTGCCCTAATCATGAAATCACATTTATAATCAGATTCACTACCAAGACTAGACACATCACAAAATTAAAAGCTAACATTATCTCAAAACTCTAGCGCTATCTTGCCAATTCATCACTGCCATGTTTTCCATTGTCATTTCTTCACCATGATTACTGATTTTACCAGTGTTACCAATTACTTGCTATCATTGGCAGTAAATTTTCTCTATATCAAAGACGCCTCGATGTTCCCAGTCTTGTACTTGTACTAGTCTTCTACAATATACTTTAAAATACGATGATATGTCCTCATTCTTACCCCAAAAAATAGGGATCTTGAATTCATATTTATGGTTGGTTGATGAACATATTGCATCATGCTTGGAGCGTAAACCTTCAATATAGTGCTACTGGCTTTTCTCTTTAAAACAGCTATTTAATAAATTTCTGACAGCTATGGACCAGTTTATTTCTATATTTTTTGAGTTTTAGGTGAGGTGGTTACCAAGTCATAGAAGATTGTTAAAACATTTGTTTGGTCTATATTTAGCTGCAGTTGGATGCTTTGATCTTGTGGTTAATATTGTTGAAAAGAAGTGTTACAAAAGTCCATCAAAATTTAAAAGGGGGTGTACCTAGTGTATGTTCATATCAGTGCAGGAGCTGGGAAAGTGCCATCCATGTATGTAGCCCCACTTTTGCATTTTGGAGATGCTATTTTCAAAACCAAAACTATGATCTCCAAATGATAATGGAGCACCTTTACCAATGATGTCCTGTAGTTCAAGATCAACCACAATCTTAATGAGGAAATTGATTTAATCTTTTAGAAGATAAAAGGCACAAGGCCTTAATTACATCCTATGATCATTAATCCAGAATAAAAATCATCTACACTAGCTATACGTAGGGGACAGATGCGCTTAGATGATGTAATTGAATTTGCAACATCATTTGGACTTTGTTAATGTTTGTTCTCCCACAACCCCTTTTCTGACCTACTCTCTTTTTTAATGCTTTCTTATTTTTGTTTAATACCCCTCTCGAGCGTTAATTATTATTTTTAAGGGTATAAATTACGAAAGCAATAAATTTAGGGGCGTAGTAGTGAAAGCACCATTTCTTTCTTTCTTTTTGTCATTTTTTTTTTTTAAATTAGAAGAGACTATTGCGTAGTATACTCTACAAAAAAAAAGAAAGAAAGTGTAGCCACTTAAATTATTCATGATCAGTTAGTGAGGACCAAAAGTAAATATTAAATATAGTTTGTTATTTATCTGGTAAAAGTTAAATTGATTATTGGATTGTTTACAGTCTAGAAGTTGCTCTTTTTGAATTGTGGTCTTGCGTCTTCATTGGATAATATAGTAATGTTACTTTCAACTCTGTCCAGACAAGAGAGCCTATACTAGGGAGGAGGTCCCGTTCCCAGTTTGCGCATGTCTGGAACAAAGCTGTGGATCAGGCCTTCAGTCCTGTGATTTCGTTTCTTAGCTCTCGAGGATGGTAGAGTGCAACCATTCAGTTTTCGGATTTCTCAAATTCCATTTGCTGTAAATTTTCAGGAACTTAGCTGATGAACTGTTTCAGCTTCTTTACTTCCTAGCAATAACATATTGTTTTGTCTATTCAGAAATATTACAAACATTTAATTGGAAAAATATTGCTGAATGCTTTTGTTTTGCCAGTTAAGCTCTCTTGTGTACCAAGCTTCCCTTCAATCGAGTTATCTATACTTGTCCTACAGAACCCAGTGCAAATCTGGTAACAAAAAAGCCAACGAGAATACAACCTCAAGTCGTTGCTATCACTACCACAGTTGTGCAGTAATTTACATTGTCATTCTGTCATTACAACAGTTTGCTTTTACACAAAATTTCCTCCCAAACTGACATCATCATCTTAATTCTCGTCTTCATCATCTGATAAGCATGCTGAAACAATAAACCCATTATTAGGAAACAGAAATTCTTGAGTAAATGTCTCAATAACTTTGGCAATATGAATAATAAACAAGTCCCCATTTTCAATTGTATCCAAAAGTGACTCTTACAGAAATTTGACATCAATAGGAGCAAAACAACTTAAACTCAATCATCAATTTTGATATTATAAAACTAATTTGTATGCAAGTGTTCTTGTCTATTTGGATTTCAGGTCCAGACTATATTGTTCTAAAGCATTTTCCATTGGATTAAATATAATAAGAATTATTATTTTTTAAATATATATCCATGTCGATGAAATAAGCAAGGAAGAATAAGCAATAAGAAACAAACTATAAACGCAATAAGACATCAGAAGATAAGAAAATACCATTTCAATACAATTCCACATGAAGCGCCATTATCCAATATCAGTGACGAGATGCCATCATAAGATATACTTGAAGAGTTCTTGAGTTACAAAATTTAAATATGTATCTCTGCAAATATTAAAACCCCATCTCTAATTCTTGTCTCTTTAAGGATTGATCACTAGTTTTCCTTCTTAAATCAGTCAAATCCCTGTCAGATGACACTTCGGTTCAAACAAGTATTTTTGACCTAATTTTATTCATTAAGAATGTATTTGGCTATTAAAAAATGAAAACGTTATAAAAAGGTTTTTATGGAATAAATTTTCAACCGCTTCAAGCAAACAAAATTTTGATGGTTTAAAACTTTAAACACAAAAAAACATAAATCTAAATCACTAAACAAATGGGGCTAAGCCTCCTCATCATGCAATTCACACTCACAACTAATGGCCGTTATCGTCTCCTCAGCAAAGTAGAAAGGATGTTATTATGGTACCCCTACCCCGCCCCCCCCAACACACACAGTACCTCTCCCTAACAAAAAGGAAAGCATCCAAAGAATTTTTCGTGATCCAAAATGCTTTAAAACACACTTAGCCAATCTAATATCTCTCAAGGCAAAGTATTTTTGAAAAGGGGCAATGCTTTAAGACCACATTTTTTAAACAATTTTGTTAATGTTATAGTGAAAGTCATCAAATTGTGACACATTACATCTTCGATGGTAACAAAAATTGAGTTGAGTGGATGAAATTTAGTACTCTTTAACTAAAAATCTGATATTTGAGCCTTGAGTATTAAAAATCACTATGAGAAGAGATTTCCTAGTTGGGTCTTACAGCAATTCAAATAGTGATTAATATCAAGATGTGCATGTAAAACTGAACTGAAAATATCCAGTGAAAAACCAATATAACACAATTAACTTGTAATATGAGACATAATTGCATGATTCAAAGCAATATGACTTCTTGACCTTAAACCCTTAGTTTCTTAAACACTAACTAGACTAGACCTTCTCTATCTATGTACCCTCTTTGTTTTCACTCAAATCCGCTCTCAGCATTTTCTTTCCCATACATCAATCATCTTATGATTATCATAACCAAATTGTCAAAACCAAATCTATCTCTAGGGTATCTCTACTCAGAGCTGCTATATATGTTCCGGTCTTCGTTCGCTACCTTACCCATATAATCTTTGCCTTCCCTTGCGTTTGCCCACAATAAAAAAAATAATAATAATAACAGTAAAATTTTTTTAAAAATTCTGCTCTCACTTAAATGTTGTAAGGAGGAAAAAAAAAGGGTGGGGTGGGGGGGAATTGATACCTCCGCAGCAGAAACAACAGTAACAACAAGAGAGGATCATCAGAAACTCTCTGCAGAACACAACAACACTGGAACTAGTCTTTCCAGCAACTTCCCTTTCTTTCTCTAACAGTTTCTGATTAGTTTGAGCTTCCTTCTCGCTCATCATTCTCTGGAGATTCCAATCGAGTTTTTTCAAGTAATTACTCTTAAACGAATCCCTAATCCTCAAAGACGGCCACAGATGCATCTTTCGCTCTACTCTCGATGAGATCTCGAAACAAACAATTGATTACAAGAAAAACAATCAACTTCTCAAGATTTCTGCTTGTTTCCACTTGCGAAAAAGGCAACGGACATCAAAAAAGTCGAAGGCAAATCGAGTCAGAAAATCGTCGACTCCATCTCCAAAGTATCCAATGGCACGCCATATCCCACGTGCCACATCGTCAGTGCTTGTTGCTTCTTCAATATAAATTATTGTTATGAAAATTTTCATATAGATTTTATTTTAAAAATTAAAAATTATAATATATACTATAATGTACATCTTTCCATTGTTGATACAAAAAAGTGATATATATTTTAAGATTTATGACAATTTATTTAATTATTGTAAATATATATTATGATATCTTGTATTTAAAATAAAAAAATTTATTATAAATATATTTAAATAACTATCATTTATTATTTAATATTTTGTAACTCCTAAATTATAAATTTTTTATAATCTTTTTATATTATATAATCTCATGTAATCTACAAATCATTACATTATTATTGTAACTACCATTATATTTATATATTATAAATAATATTTATCAAACTTCTAAGACCAAGGACCTACATAAATGAGTGTTTACATTATAAATGATATAGCGGAAGTTATATATAAATCTATTATAACAAGAACAAAAAGCTATTTCTTATTTTTCTTCGCTCAAACATCTCTTTTCGTTTTTTGTCATTTTGTAGTAGTTTTCATTACATTTTATTATATATTATCAGTGCAATCTCGTTCTTTCTTTAAAAAATCTTGAAAATTAAAGAGATTACTTTAAATAAATAAGAGTTTAGAAGGTAAAAACTTAAATGTATATTTTATTATAAATTTAATTTATGTGACCGATTTATATTTTAGTATTTGAATAGTGTATATCTTTTATATAAATGTATGATTATTTATATATAATACTATTCATTATAATTATACATGATTTCACTAACTAAGAAAATTTGTTATGTGGTTGCTTTCGTAAAATCTTCTACATTAGAAATTAAAAGTCAAAATATAAAAATTTATTGGACAATTTACCTTTTAGTTTTATAATACAAATTGTATAATAAGTTTATGTTGATAGTAGGTAACCTTTTCCCAAGTAGCGCTATATATTGATAGGGGAGACACGTTATTCCACCCTATAAAGCCAGTTATTTAAGAATTTTTTTTTTTTTTACCACTCTTTCTTAGAAGTTGTCCTACAAATTTATACAACTAGTATATTTTGATTAAAAATAACTAAAATGTGAACATAAAAGTTTAGTTACATATGGTTATTTCTTTTTATTTTAATATACATCTTATAAATGTTATAAAAGAATGAATAACTCTCATGAATATGAATTGCTCAACTTGACGTATGACCAAAATAATGGCTATTTTGATAAAAAAATTATCATTTTTGTGCAAGAGGTATTACACATTCCTAAAATGAATTTTGCATTCATTAATAAATTTTGCCATCTAAGTGGATATAATTGTTATAGCATACAAAATATATATATATATATATATAGTGGTCGAAGTAAGAATAATCTTTAATACTATGAAAATTATTATTTTTAAATAATTAGTATAATATTATAAGCAAAGAATGAAAAATCGATTTCACTCCAAACATTGACATTTAAAAATCAAAATTAATTTGAAGAATTCAAAAAATTTGAAAGAACTTTTGTAAAAAATTGATAACTGGCAAAAGTTTTAAAAAATATTATACAAATGCTGAAAATGTACAATTTCTATTAAAATTGATGAAAACATAAATAAATAAATATATTATGCATATAAAGTATACATATAATAGTTATGAACATATATTTTAGCATTAACAATGTTTGATATATATCACCATGCTAATTTAAAACTATTATGCAAAAAAGAAAGAAAGAGAAACTTATTGTTAAACCCTAATGATTGTGCAAATATAAACACTAACTTGATTGATCACTAGCTAGCTGGTTGCCGCAAGTACAACCATATTCAATCTTCTCTATTGATTACAGCACATTTCACTTCTTGTTTTTCTCTCAATGGCTCTCTTCTTAGACTAAGTTTATTTTTCTTTTTTCTTTCCTTTCTTTATCATCTTTCCTCGCTACAACTCATTCTTTTATATCTTAAATAGCCACTCGGCAGTTGCATATATCTCATGTTCAATCTTCTTCATTTATAGAGAAATCTTTTTTTTTTTTTGTAATTTGTATAATTATAAATTATAATCTTTGTGCACTGAATAGATTATTTTATAAAAAAAAAACTCTTTTTACAACTTTTATGCATTTATTCTATTCAAATTTTCAAAACTTTAATTTTAGGTGAATTTTGCCCATTTTTTTGAAGATTTCAACAAAAAATTGTAATTTTATAATTATAGGTGAATTTGCTTTGATTATCAAAATTATCTAATTAATTCGGCTAGTTTTATTGAAATTCGATTAATTTTCATACCATGACTATAAGACATAAAGAGATCAAAAATTGGATTCGATTATTTTTTAAAAATTAAAAAATATAGATAGTTGCAATAGGAGATTATTTATCTAAATTAAAAGGTATATTAGTGATAAAATTATGATTTATATTATTATTTTTATTTGATATTAAGCTACCTTAGTTTGTTATAATCTATTTTTTTTAATATTTTGTTTATATCTTAAGCTACTTTGAGAAAATTTCATATGTAATTTCTTTTTATATATTTTGGTTCATATGAAAAAAGAAAAGCTTTATAAAGAAAGATTTTTATGCTTGAAAATATATTGAAAAAAAATCAAGCAAAATATTAAATAAGAAGATTATTATGGTTGACTGCACCTAAAGTTATAGTTCTAATGAGATGTAAACATATTATATTTAATATATTAAGTTTGCAAAACTCGGATAACATAAATACAAAGAAAATCTCATAACTTAAAGCTGTATTATGAGAATAATATTTCATAGTGTAAAGCTTTTGAAAGAAAATATATTATTTCGATCATTGATAAGAAGTTTTATGAGCAAAATCATCTAACATAAAACTTTTGAAATAAGCAAAAAACTACGTACATTAGAATTTGATAAAATTATAGCTAGTTTGAAGCTAGAAAAATATTCTGTAATGCCAAAGTTATATTGGATTGATAATGTTCCATAAAAAAATTAGATTCAGTTTTGCCTCCAGGCTTATGTATAATTGTATATTTGTACATTAGGCTGAAGCTAATAGAAGAGTTGACCTATTGATAATATGTAATATCTCAAAAGTCAATAAACCATTCTTAGAAGTAGTAAATTTAAAATAACACAAAATAAAATAATTAAATAAATAAAAATTATAAATTAATTCATAGTAAAACATCAAAGGGATTGTTAGACTTAAAATGATGCACAAAAATGTAATGTGAAATTTAGAAACCATGGAAATAACGATTGGAACGGTCAGAAATTTAATACTCAATATTCTGTTCTGGTTGCTACGGTAGTGAATTGCACTACTGCGGTAAGCGTGAATTCTCATCGAGATGAACATGTGTAAATTTTGTTCTGGTTACCATAGTAATAAATTGAATTATTACGGTAATGCGTGAATTATAGAGATGATTTCTCGCTAAACCCTAATCATATTCGTCTAATCCTAAAACGATGTCTCCCATTTCGCAAATCAGTGTCAGCTACTCCTCATCAATCCCCTTTTGCTCCTCACATCCCCTTGGGCGATTTCATTTTCATTCTCTCCTCTCTCTTCCCATTCCAAAAAGCAAAACAAGAAGGAAAATGTAGACAGAGATTCCAAGCCGTAATCTCATGCCAAGCTATTCCAATAAGGTAACACATGATTCTCAACTCAAAATCTATGTTGTTTTCACTCTCTTTCATGTTTCTTAAATTCATAATTTGTTACCTCCATCAAAAGAGAGACTAGAAGGACTCTGAGAGTTCTTTGAAGCCTAGCATACATTGTTTTGACGGTTAAAAGCAACGTATACTGATTTCATTCACTTTACTACATAGGTTTTGTGCTAAAGTTTAAGTTGTTAGGGTGCCATGAACATGGAGAAGCACAAAACGAGAAAAACATGCACGAAAGGCCATGTTTCGTGTTGGTTACCGTGGTATTGTTCCACATTAATGTTGTACTGCTTACTCTTTATTTTGTTTCTATTCATTGCGCTCTAATTGTCACGATAATGATGTAGCATTATCGCAATAATGCATATTTTCCTCTTCAACATTCTTTCATTGGCGTTCTGGTTACTGTGGTAATGCGAGTGCATCAACTTCCTCTTTTGTCTTGTACATATCCATTTTGGTTACTGTAGTAATGCAAGTGCGTCAACTTCCTCTTTCTGTCTCGCACATATTTGTTTTGGTTATTGTAGTAATGCATCATTTCTCTATTCTTGCATCCTCACCTATTCATTCTATCTACTGCGGTACTCCTCCTGTCTATTGTGGTACACATAAGCAAATCAACACTTTAATCCTTCTAAAATGCTACTTTGCGCATGATATACTATATTAGAGTAAGAGTTATTAGATTATGGTTTAACGATGATAGAATGCTTCAATTTCTAAGAGTAATAGTTTTGATTTTAAAGGTTAAAGATTCAAGACGATTGAGACGACAATGCAAGGGTTTGAAGGAATCAATAAACAAGAGGAAATGACTACTGTAGCCTTTAGTAATTTTGTTTTAAATATAGAATGTGATGTTTGTTTATATTGATGGAATACAGAAGAACATGCTAGTATGTGATTATAAAAATGCTTGTATTTGATGTATGTATGATGCATGTTTGATGATATGTCGCATGACCCTAAGTATGAAGCATATTGTTTCGAAAATATGTGGTATAAATTGTTTGTTGAATCACATGATCTTTGAGACTTAGGTGTGGTGATTATATGTTTTCATTGTATTTTCATATGATAATGTTCTTGAATCATGTTTTATTGAGCCTGCTAGCAATTTGATGTTGTGTAACACTTTAAGATCACGTGATAATATTCATTTTGACACTAAATTTATTATCTTTTAATTGAGCATTATCATATTTTAAGGCTCATTATTTAGTAATTAATTATAAAATATATTTAACTTCTTTTTATAAATTCATATATTTTCAACGAGGTTAATATATTAATATTTAGTCACATGCATTGTATAAATTAATTATAATTAATTACTCATTACACGATATTATTTTAATTGTTGGAATGTAGATAATGAGAGATTAATGACAATGGAGCATGTGAGCTTAGGAGCCTCGAGATCATCAAGTTTTGGTCAGGCATCACCCCATTTAGATTCATGACACTTGGTGCTATCTCATTCATCCATCATTAAAATGAAGATCTTGCAATCTCGAGAAGCATCAATGGTCAAGATGGAATTGGAGGAATCTCAAGACATATGAAGACATCTTCATCATCCACCTTTTCCTCATTTTGGATCTTGAGAATAATCTAATGGATAAGTTCAAACTTATGAGAGAACCAATGTTGATAGTGACTAGTCAAGTAGTATTCCCAAGAACCCACATGACACATTTTTCCTTTTAGCTTAGTCCTAGCCCATCTTATTTCTCTTTTTTTTTCACATAATCATCATTAGGGAAAGTCTCTCTTACATACCATCATTGTCCTTCACTTATATTGGTCACCCTTCTCCATGCTTGTCACTATACATAATCATATAATACCCTTCATTTGAATTTCTCACAATCTTATACAAGAAGGGTAAGTAGAGCATGGGCTACTTGTACCATTCATCCACATCACCTTTAAACCATCTCCTATTGGTCCATCATCTCCTTAAAATATCTATATAAACCCCTCAAATCCACACTTGAGGAGCATCTCTCATTTTTCATTTTCTCCCTTGATCACATTGGAGCTTTTCCCACTTCTAATTTTTTCTATTCTTCATTTCTTTTATTTTTGTTTTCCATTGGCCTTCAAGTTCATAGAAGGCTAAGTCTTTTCTTGGGGTTAAGAGGAAACCGGCTCCACTCTTCTCTTGGGAATTCTTGGGTAATACTTCTATTTTGTTTGACATGTGTTCTCTCATACTTTTGTTAGGTTTTGTAATAAACTTCATACATTATATCATGTATTTTGTATAGTTGATTTTGCAAAATCTAATGAAAGATTGAGGTATT